>SJXQ01012101.1:130485-240684 GCA_006408695.1 Aepyceros melampus
AAAAAAAAAAAAAAGAGTTGAAAGGAAGAAGCAGGGGGATGGATTTACTGGTATTTATGTGATGAAAAGACTACTTGAGGCTACTAGGGGAAACTTAACCATCCTATGGGTTTAAAATATATTTATAGTCAGCTCCAACGAAGATGAAGTTCTTTCTCATGATGGACTGAGCTCGTGCATTTTCTATCTTTGTTCAGTGGGACAATAGGATTATGGATATAACGTTTGCATTGTTTTTATTTATATTCAAGGAGACATGTGACTCCAACAGACTGGTCATCCTGCCAAAATGCTAAGTCCCTGGGTTAGGGAGGGAAACTACCTGCTGTATGGTGATGCATCAGCCTCTCTTTCGTCCCTAGTAGTAGGCTAGTGTTGGACAGTCTCATTAGATAGAACACTAAACATGTGCTTACGTCACACAGTAGCAGAAGCAAAATTCCTGGTCAGATTCAGGTATTTGATGTTTTAAAATATGTTAAAGTCCAATAGGCACGTGAAAATATTCCTAATGTCACTAATTACCAGAGAAATGAATATCAAAACACAATGAAATCCCATCAACATAAAAAGATAATACAGAATACTAGGGAAAAGGCTATGTCCTTACGGTTGATAACCTAAATAATAGGGACAAAGTCCTTGAAAGACTCAATCAGCCAAAATTCATACAAGAAGAAATAAGCAAACTGAATAGGCCTATATCTATTAAAGAAATTAAATTAAGTCAATAATTAATAATCTTTCACTGTATACTTAAAACACACAGCATTGTAAATCAACTATACTTCAATTCTTAAGAAAAAATAATTGATAACCTTCCTAAACACAAATCACCAGGTATAGATGTGTTCATTAGCAAATTCTACCAAACATTTAATGAATAGATTATACCAATTCTATACAATCTCTTTCAGAGGGTAGAAGCCGCAGGACTACTTCCCAAATCATCACATGAAGCTGAATTACCTTATACAAACCAAGCAGACATTGCTAGAAAACTACAGACCTGTATCTCTCATGAACACACATGCAACAACCCTTAAAAAATTAGCATATCAATCTAATAATGTATAGTGTTAGTTGCTCAGTCATGTCTGACTGTTTGTGACCCCATGGACTGTAGCCTGCCAGGCTCCTCTGTCCATGGGATTCTCTAGGCAACAATACTAGAATGGGTTGCCATGCCCTCCTCCAGGGGATCTTCCCAACCCAGGAATCGAATCCAGGTCTCCTGCATTGCAGGCAGATTCTTTACCTTCTGAGCTACTGGGAAGTCTAACAATGTATAGAAAAAATCATATACCAATACCAAGGGGATTTATACTAGATATGCAAGGCTGATTCAGCTTTCAAAATCAATTAAGAATCAATCCATCACATCTAACAGGCTAAAAAAGAAAAATCATATGATTATAACAATAGATAAAGAAAAAGAATTTTACAAACTTCAGCATTCATTCATGATAAAAAAAAAATTACTGTCAGTACATTGACATTAACTTCATTAACTTGAGAAAGAATATATATGGGACTTCATTGATGGTACAGTGGTTAGGACTCGGTACTTTCACTGCTGTGGCCCCACATTCAATCCCTGCTCAAGGAACTAAAATCCCAAAGCTGCATGGAGTTGCCAGGAAAAAAAAAAAAAAAAACCAAACAGAATATTTACAAAAAACCTTCCGTTAATATCATTCTTAATGGTGAAAAATGAGCTTTCTCACTACGGTCAGGTACAAGCCAAGAATGTTCCCTCTGATCCTTCCTATTTAACATTTTGCTGGAAGTCCCTGTTAATGCTAACAAGAAAAGGGAAATAAAAGGTACACAGATTTGGAAGGAAAAAATAAATCTGTCTTTCTTCACAGATAACATGATTGTCTATGTAGGAAATTTGAAAGAATAACCAAAATCTCCTGGAACTACTGAGTGATTAAAGCAAGTTTGCAGATTACAAGTTTAATATAGAAACAATTGCTTTTCTATAACCAGTAATGAACAAGTGGAATTTGAAATTAAATACACAATATCATTTACATTAGCACCTGAAAGTGAAATACTTAGTTAGAATCTAACAAAATATAAGATCCACATGAAGAAAACTATATAAACATTTATGAATTATCAAAGAAGAAATAAGTAAATGGAGAAATATTTCATGTTAAAGGATAGGAAGTCTCCATATTATTAAAATGTCAGTTCCTCCCTAATTGATCTATAGACTCAACACAATTTCATTTAAAATCCCAAAAAGTTATTTTGTTGATATTGACAAACTGAATGTAAAGTTTATACAAAGAGGCAAAAGACCTAGAACACCCAAGACAATGTTGAAGGTAAAAACAAAGTTAGAGGACTGATAAGATAATGTGGTTTTGGCCTAAAAAAAAGAAAGAGAGAGAGAAAAGAAAAAATAGATCTGTGGAACAGAATAGGGAAAGCAGAAGTAAATCCATGCACTTATGGTCAATTAATCTATGACAATAAGGATAAGAATACACAATGGAGAAAAGACAATTTCTTCAGTAACTGGTGCAAGGAAAACTTAACAGCTTTATGTAAAAGAATGAGATTATATTACCTCACATTATGTACAAAAATAAATTCAAAATGGATTAAAGAACTAATGTAAGACCTGAAACCATAAAACTCCTAAAAGAAAATATAGACAGAACACTCTGACACAAATCGTAGCAATAGTTTTTTTGGATCTGTCTCCTAAGACAAAATAAATAAAAGCAAAACTAAACAAATGGAACCTAAACTAAATAGAATATTGTAAATCAACTACTTCGAGTTTTTTTTTAAGTCTTTATTCTTAGGAAATACTTGATGAAAGGTGATTCATCAATCTGGGTGACTAAATGGGGGCCACTTTCTCCCGCACAACTCCTTAGGTGCCTCACCCAAAACAGAAGTCAAGAGGAGAACTTCCAAGACTGAAAACTACATATATATGTTCAGACACTCAGTTGTGTCTGACTCTTTGTGACAAAACAGACTGTAGCTCACCAGACTCCTCTGTCCATGGGATTTTCCAGGCAAGAATACTGGAGTGGGTTGCCATTCCTTCTCCAGGGGATCTTCCCCCTCAGGGAAGATCAAACCTGGGTCTCCCGCATTGCAGTTGGATCCTTTACCAACTGAGCCACCAGGGAAAACTATACTTTGATTGTAACAAATTCTACTTCTCAAAATAGATATTTCCCATGGAGTGTAAGAAATCATTTGAAAATTCAATTTATTCTGTTTGTTTACTTTGCCCTCAGCTATTTTTAAAATAGTTTTGGGTGATCAGAAAATTCAAAAGATAGTACTGAGATTTCCTATCTACTTCACACTAAATTTCTCTTATTGTTAGTAAGGAATATTTGTTACAATAAATCAACCAATATTAGTATATTAACTTTATATAAAGTCTATACTTTATTCAGTTTTCCTTGGTGGTGGTGGTGGTGGTGGTGGTGGTTCAGTAGTTTCAGTCATGTCTGACTCTTTGTGACCCCATGGATTCTAGCCTCTGTCTATGGAACTTTCCAAACAAAAATACTGGAGTGGGTTGCTATACCTTCCCCCAGGGGATTTTCCCAACCCAGGGATCGAACCCACATCTCCTGTGTCTCTTGCATGGCAGACAGATTCTTTACCACTGAGCCACTGGGGAAGCCCCCAGTTTTTCTTAGTTTTTACCTAATACATGTTCTTTGTTGCAGGATCCCATTCAGGATACCACATTACATTTAGTCATCATATCTCCTTAGGCTCCTCTTGATATTGACCATATCTCAGACTGTCTTTGTATTTGATGACTTTTGACAGTTTTTGAGATTACCGGGCAAGTGTTTTGTATTATAGATGTCTCAAAGCTTTTCTCATGGTTCAGTTCCATTCAGTTCCATTCAGTCACTCAGTCAAGTCCAACTCTTTGCGACCCCATGTACTGCAGCACACCAGGCTTCCCTGTCCATCACCCAACTTCCAGAGTTTGCTCAAACTCATGTCCATCAAGTCAGCAAGGCCATCCAACCATCTCCTCTGCCGTCCCCTTCTCCTCCCACCTTCAATCTGTCCCAGCATCAGGATCTTTTCCAATGAGTCAGTTCTTTGCATCAGTGGCCAAAGTATTGGAGCTTCAGCTTCAGCATCAGTCCTTCCAATGAATATTCAGGACTGATTTCCTTTAGCATTGACTGGTTGGATCTCCTTGCTGTCCAAGGGACTCTCAAGAGTCTTCTCCAACACCATAACTCAAAAGCATCAATTCTTCGGTGCTCAGCTTATTTTTCTCCTAGGTATATTTCAAACTAGTTACATTTACTCTCCCACTACCCAAAACAAAAGGATTTTTCTTCAGTCTTCACAGGAAGAACTTGTGGGGTTCTTAGAAGTAAAACCCATCAAAGTGTGACTCCTCCAAACTCAAAAATGGGTCTCTTGGAGTTTTCAAGTCTCAGCTGACCTACATTCAGTCATCAGTGGTTCCAGGTTACCAGCAAGTGTTCCTACCAGTTTATGGCGCTAGTAGCTTCTGCTCTAGGTAAGCAGATCATGGCTGGATCTTTCTGGATATACCTGTCTTTCCAAATTTTGGAGTGGTTTTTTGTCCTTTAACCTTAGTTTTCTGACACATCCAAGAGAAGCCATTGATTTTCAGTTTGCACAGCCTTTTCATGTTGTAAGGCTAGAAGTGATGTCTTCAGTCTCCTTACATGTTGAAGCTGCATAGTTCACTCTGGTTTAATGCAAGTTTATTCAGCACTGCTCCTAAAGGAAATAAAATTAGTGGTCTAAAACCCTTGCTTTAATAGGCAAGTGATCTTTGAATTGAGTTATCTGCTAAGCTGCTTTCACTGTATGAAATTTAGAGTGCCTTGGAAACCAGCTTTCAGCTGATTTCTCTGGACTAATTTGGCTTCATTCTGTTTAGAGGTACATGGTAAAAGATAAAAGCATCAGATTTTGAGTGCAAAGATAGACATTTGGGGGCTCTGGAATAAAAATTTACTAGACCATCTCTATCTCTGTGAAACTCAGGCTCCTCAGTTTTAAATTTCTTGGCTACAAGAATGTGTCATCTGATTTATCCTTTTACCTTAAGTGCCTAGCATAAAACCTGACCTAGAATAGGCCTACCGAAAACTGAATTGAAATGCCTTCTCAAATAATCTCAGAGAGTTGTTTTGAGGATTAAATAAAATAATGTACATGAAAGCTCTTTGCAAACTTCAAAGAGCCTTACAAATGCTACAGCTTTATTTATTTATCAGTCATCAATCTCGAATGCCTATCTACATGTAAGCATTTCACATTTCTGGAGAGTTTGTTTGTTTGTTTGTTTTTGACATTGTGCAGATAAGAAGGAAGTCACTCTAAAGAGTTAATTTTTACTCAAATTGTGGGTTGATTTCTGTTACAGCAACAACAATATACATTCCTCAATGTGTCCAATTTAAAAACCTGGCAGTGTTTTGATATTTGACAGCTCTGCTGTCAAGTAATTCTGTTCTACAATTAATCATGCCATAGCCATTTCTTCCACTACTGCCACAACATAATGGCATCATTGTCTATGCATACATGGTACACTTGTATACTGTTTAAAAGGAGACAGAGCAAATGAACTTGAAAAATTTACTACTCTGTAGATTGCAGTTATATTGCTAGGATTTATTATTAAACCCATTTTATTTTAATGCTATTACTGCTCCAATCTGAGCTTAGATAAAACCATTCAGACATTGCAGTTTTCTATTTCCTTGGTCGGGAAATTGAGATTCTACGTTCTTTGAGACATGTCAGCTAGGTGTGCTGTACAAACGGCTAGGATCTTTAATGATTGAATGTTAGCTCCTGGGTTTTGATTGCTGTTTTGTCTGGATCAGTGCTAGACGCAACTGTGGTGTCTATTCCCTCTGCACCCCCACTGTCAACCACTTTCTGAGGCAAATGAGTTTGCCACAAATCAAGATGCTTTCAACAAACATCTCTATGAACCTGTTCCATCTCTCCTTGGAAACTTGCCACTTTGCCTCAGTCTTAACGTTGAAACCCTTGCTTTTACCAAATGTCTTGGCTCTTAGTCGATTAACTATTTCATGGAAACCCTAGCCCTTTACAAGAATCATATATTTCTTATAGAGAGACATTCTTACTTTTCAGTGATCTCAGTTAGGTTTGAACAAATACATCATTACTATTTTTCATGAAGATCACTTCATGTTTAGATGTCTAATCAGTCAAGAATCAAATCACAGATCACATCAAAGACAATCTACAAAGTACAGGTGTGTTGGTCAAAATTTCATGTAAAAATAGATTTAATCTTTTGCCTTCAGAGGTAATTGAACTACTTAACACTAACGCTATTTTGTGACTTTTCAGCTGTCTTGGCTAGTATTTTTATGCAACCACATAATCACTTCTGGGAGAAAAATGCTATGAATTACTAAGAATTGCTTTTGTAGTCATGGAAGAAAGCAAATTGAAAAGAATCTTTCAAGAATCAGGTTTACATATGTACCATCATTAGTACCCATGTCCATTTATGTAAGGTAACTACCGATTTATTAAAATGCTGCACCAAGTCAAGTAATGGAGTCAAAGTCTTTGCATATAGCTTCCTAGCTACTTTTTCATCAAGAATGTGATGAAATGTGGTTTTGGAAATTTAAGTCAATACTCAAGAAAAGACTATACCCAAAATATGTAATTTTTAACTTTATCTTTTAGTCATATAAGTTCTCTGAGTCTGAATTTTTTCTCACTTGGAAAGTGAGATGTTTATTACCTACCTTCTCTGGTAATAATAGTTATCAGTTTTAAACCTCTGGCTTGTGCTGGGTGCGATGAGACAGTCCATAGTCATCACCATAATCCATTCTATTCTGTAAAGTAATGTGACATCCATTTTACAAATGAGAAAACTCAAGTAGGAGTTATATAACTTGCCCTAAGTTAAAGAAGTAGATGATAGAAGGGCTAAGATTTGAACTGATGTCTCTCAGATGTTAAACCATCATGAGCTATCCTTAGTTCAGTTCAGTCACTCAGTCGTGTCTGACTCTTTGTGACCCCATGAATTGCAGCACGCCAGGCCTCTCTGTCCATCACCAACTCCTGGAGTTCACTCTAACTCATGTCCATTGAGTCAGTGATGGCATCCAGCCATCTCATCCTTGTCGTCCCCTTCTCCTCCTGGCCCTAATCCCTCCAAGCATCAGGGTCTTTTCCAATGAGTCAACTCTTTGCATGAGGTGGCCAAAGTATTGGAGTTTCAGCTTCAACATCAGTCCTTCCAATGACCACCCAGGACTGATGTCCTTTAGGATGGACTGGTTGGACCTTCCTGAAGTCCAAGGGACTCTCAAGAGTCTTCTCCAACACTACAGTTCAAAAGCATCAATTCTTTGACACTCAGCTTTCTGCACAGTCCAACTCTTACATCTATACATGACCACTGGAAAAACCATAGCCTTGACTAGACGGACCTTTGTTGGCAAAGTAATGTCTCTGCTTTTGAATATGCTATCTAGGAGGTTGGTCATAACTTTCCTTCCAAGGAGTAACCATCTTTTAATTTCATGGCTGCAGTCACCATCTGCAGTGATTTTGGAGCCTAAAAAAGTCTGCCACTGTTTCCACTGTTTCCCCATCTATTTTCCATGAAGTGATGGGACCAGTTGCCATGATCTTCGTTTTCTGAATGTTGAATTTTAAGTCAACTTTTTCACTCTTCTCTTTCACTTTCATCAAGAGGCTGTTTAGTTTGGAGATTATTAAATTTTGAGGACATACAAAGGAAAATTAATATACCATATATAAACTGTCAGAATATTCTATAAGGCAGTGTTTCTGAGGTTTCAGTCACTTGCTCCCTCTACCTTCATGATTTTGGCTCTATCTACTTACTATATTTATTTGTTTTGTATTTAATAATTTAAGTCGACTCACTTTTTAACTTGAAATTTAAAATATTACTTTTCTCCCTCTACTATTCATTATCTGAATTAGGACCCCTTAAAGAATATTTTTTAGAAATCGTCAGATTTGTAGTAGTAGAGGGAGAAAAGTAAATCCCTATGCATTAAATAATGTGTCTAACTGATGGGTCTTCCTTGGGAGATTTATAAGGAAAAAGAAGGTTATAACATGTAATATTATTCTCCATGTGTAAGACTATTTAAGAAGTGTAGATTGACTTCACATTAATATCTTTCAAGTAAGTTTAAATCAGATAGACTGAAGGATTATCTGTCTCCCTTATATATAGTGTCTTTTAGAAATGGAAACTTAAAGAGAGGGGGAAAAACACCTTTTTCTCTGACATATACTAGTGATACACAGGCTCATATTATTCCAAATCATTAAAATGTTGAAGGAATTGTCAAATCTAAATTATCTCTTTTTATCTCCATTGTCCATATTATCTTTCTGGGTTGTTCCCATTTTTAAAGTGATCATCCCTTTAGAAAACTGCAAAATGGAATCTCTGTGGCTGAAAAGTCATTAGTCATCTCCTTCAAGTACATATGTAGCTCAAACTCTGTAAGCTAAAAGATCAACATTCAGAGAGAAGATTGGAATCAACAGTTCTCATCTGCTTATCCATGCCTAAAACTACCCCAACAAATTAGTATCCTGTTAGCTGGGTGCACCAAAGTATTAATCTAATGTCTCATTTACTACAAATTGATTTAGCTCTTCCTTCCTCCAACTGACCTTTCTTACTAGGACATTGTTATTTCTCTATTAGTAAGCGTCATAAGTCATAGAGCACTTTCTGTTTTTTAGAGTATTTTCTATTCTATAGCTCATTTGATTCTCCTATGCATGGTGGGAGGCCCAATAAGTATATTTTTGTTTAGTCACTAAGTCATTTTCAACTCTTTTGCAAGCCCATGGACTGTGGCCTTCCAGGCTCCTCTGACAACAGGATTTCCTGGGCAAGAAAACTGGAGTGGGTTGCCATTTCCTCCTTCAGGGGATCTTTCCAACCTAGAGACCAAACCTGCGTCTCCTGCACTGGCAGGCATTCTTTATCACTGAGGCACCAGGGAAGCCCAGTAAGTATCTTGGTGGTGGTGGTGGTCTAGTCACTTCAGTCATGTCCAGCTCTTGAGCCCCCATGGACTATAGCCCACCAGGCTCCTCTGTCCACGGGATTTCCCAGGCAAGAATGCTAGAGTAGATTGCCATTTCTTTCTCCAGGGGATCCTCCTGACCAGGGATTGAACACACATCTCCTGCATTGCAGACAGATTCTTTACTGCTGAGTCACCAGGTAGGCCCAAATAAGTATTTTACCTGCCTATATTTACAGATGAGCAACTTGAGGTAGCTTGATCAGTATCACAGTGCAAACTGGTGATTGGACCAAGTCTAAATCCAATTCAAGCTCTAGGTTCACTCTCTTTCTACCATCTTTCTACCACACAACATTGAGTGGTCTAGAATATTAAAAAAAAAAAAAAACAAACCTTTCTATTATTTATGTTTCTTTTTCCCCTTAAAGCTTTTTATAAGACTATTTTTCTTTCCCAAGACTAAAGAAGTAGCCATTACAGCACTGAGGCTGGCATAGCGTTGCATAGGTCTTTCTGATAGCTCTAGTATCTGAGGCAGAGAAAAATTTATCCCCTTAGTCCTCTGACCAGTGAGCAAACTTTTATTTCTATGAATTCAAATAGCTTTCTTTGCATGCTGAAGGAGCCAACTTCATATTTCAATTAGCTAATTACTCCTCCCTGAAAAATCCAGTCATTCGTAAAGAGCAGACTGGAGGCCTGAAAGAGTTAATATTGCTTCCAAAGGTGAATTTATAACCTAGAAGTAATTTAGGCAGCAAGAAAAAAATGTCTCACTTCAAAGATGGCAATGCTGAAGCATGCATACAAATGTGACTGCTAACTCGTGTGTGACTCAAAATCAGCAACCATGGATTCTAGGGACTAAAAAGGACCTCAAGAAGCCATCTGGTCCACCCCCACTTTCACATAATTAAAGTCTTCTCTTCAGTTTAGATGTGTGGCACCTGAAGCCCAGAGGAGTAAGGGACCTGGTAGCAGAAAGGCTGATGAGAGAGAAAAGATGCCTAGAATTCAAGTCTCTACTTGCCCACTTGTAATGTATTTCTCTTTGCTATGGACACCATCATTTGGCCAGGCTAATTTGCTTCAAGAATGAGAGAATGAACAATATATCAAATGAGTTAAATGATCAAGAAAGAAAAGGTAACAATAATCCTTAGATTTGTCCATGTAGGGATCTAAATAGACACAATGTTAGTGACATGGTGGAGGGGAACAGAAGACAGAATAGAAAGTTAAAAACAGTGCTTTCAAGACATTGGCTTTGAAGATAAGGAAAGAGATAGAGCAGTAGTTGGAGGAGAAATGCTGAGGGAAGGATGTTCTGAGGGGTTTGTTTTGGGTTTGCTTTTAAGGGGGCAAAAGAGGGAAGACTTCCTTTAAGACCAAAGACTGTACAGTCTTTTGAAGTGATGCTGAGAAGAATCCAGTAAAGAGAAAAAGGAATGTGAGAAACAGGATAAATAAAGTGTTCTTGATAAATTAACCATGTGTAAGGATCATGGGAAAAGCAAGAGAGTTTCAGAAAAAACATCTATTTCTGCTTTATTGACTATGCCAAAGCCTTTGACTGTGTGGATCACAGTAAACTGTGGAAAATACTGAGAGAGATGGGAATACCAGACTACCTGACCTGCCTCTTGAGAAACCTGTATGCAGGCCAGGAAGCAACAGTTAGAACTGGACATGGAACAACAGGCTGGTTCCAAATAGGAAAAGGAGTTTATCAAGGCTGTATATTGTCACCATGCTTATTTAACTTCTATGCAGAGTACATCATGAGAAATGCTGGGCTGGAAGAAGCACAAGCTGGAATCAAGATTGCCTGCAGAAATATCAATAACCTCAGATATGCAGATGACACCACCCTTATGGCAGAAAGTGAAAAGGAACTAAAAAGCCTCTTGATGAAAGTGAAAGAGGAGAGTGAAAAAGTTGGCTTAAAGCTCAACATTCAGAAAACGAAGATCATGGCATCTGGCCCCATCACTTCATGGCAAATAGATGGGGAAACAGTGGAAACAGTGTCAGACTTTATTTTTGGGGGCTCCAAAATCACTGCAGATGGTGATTGCAGTCATGAAATTAAAATACGCTTACTCCTTGGAAGAAAAGTTATGACCAACCTAGATAGCATATTCAAAAACAGAGATATTACTTTGCCAACAAATGTCCATCTATCAAGGGTATGGTTTTTCCAGTGGTCAAGTATGGATGTGAGAGTTGGACTGTGAAGAAGGCTGAGCGCAGAAGAATTGATGCTTTTGAACTGTGGTGTTGGAGAGGACTCTTGAGAGTCCCTTGGACTGTAAGGAGATCCAACCAGTCCATTCTAAAGGAGATCAGTCCTGGGTGTTCTTTGGAAGGACTGATGCTAACACTGAAACTCCAATACTTTGGCCACCTCATGCTAAGAATTGACTCATTGGAAAAGACTCAGATGCTGGGAGGGCAGGAGGAGAAGGGGACGACAGAGGATGAGATGGCTAGATGGCATCACCGACTCGATGGACATGAGTTTGGGTGAACTCTGGAGTTGGTGATGGACAGGGAGGCCTGGCATGCTCCGATTCATGGGGTCGCAAAGAGTCAGACACAACTGAGTGACTGAACTGAAATGAACTGAAGGTCCAGAGGACTGAAGGAAATACGGAGGAAAGGATGCCTAATGCGCTGTAATAGGAGTGAGCAAAGAGGATGAAGAAACCTCACAGCTGGAGCTGCAGACCTGGTGGATTAGTAATTCAGCAATTAGTTTCTAAAGGCTTCTGATTTCTCTATGAAACAGGAGGCAAAATCAGTAGACTGACAGTAGGGAGGCATGTATTGTTGTTGGAGAGTGGTCAAATGTTTGAAGAGAATAGGAGAACTTTGTGGTGGTTGTTGTAAAGGGTATAGAGAAGAGTAGCCAGGTGGTGTTGGAAACCCACTTTAAGTTGGAGACATGAATATGTAGCTATCCTTGCACCCTCAATTGCCCAACTATATGCATGAAGAGAAAGTAGAGATCCTGAAATTGTTTTATCTTTTTAAATGTGAATGTGATGGAAGGAAAAGGTATGGGAACTTATCATACATTAAAAAGAGTGTTTAAAATAAAACATGTATCTGAGCTGTAGAGGGAGGAAAGTGAAGACAAGAGGAGTTTGACAGATGAAGAAGGAGTATGGTTGTCAATTTTTAAGGAATCCTGATGAAGTGAAGAGGCAGTACACTGGCAGAGGGTGTACTTTACCAAACAAATTGGAAGTTTAGGGCGTTATCAGAAACGGAATGTCGAAATCAGTGACTTCAGAGGTGGAGCCGTACCGCTGACAAGCTTCAAAGTCTTAGAAGTTGCTTTTACTATTGTATTTGTTTCTGCTGTACAGCAAAGTAAACCAGTTACATGTATACACACATCCCCCCTTTTTTGGATTTCCTTCCCGTTTAGGTCTCCACAGAGCACTGAGTAGAGCTCCCTGTCCTATACAGTAGGTCCTTATCAGTTATGTATTTTATACATAGTAATATAATTGTCAGTCCCAATCTCCCCATTCATCCCACCCTCCTCTATCTCCACTGATAAAAATCATAAAGAACTTATTGATCCTAAGGAGTGACTTGAAAGGGCACAGTAGGAGGGTTTCAGACGGAGGAGAGGGTAAACTGGGTTAAAGAGGAGACCCATCAAGGCCCAGTGCAGGCCAGGCTCTCTCATGGCCCCCTACATGGAGCAGTTCACTGAGCCCCACTCCAGTGCTCCACCAGCACTAGACTTAACCCCTCTCCGTCTCTACTGTCTTCCCATGCATTTATGTCAATTACTTTATTCTTTCTTCACGTCAAATTTTTCCTAAAAGAGGTTCTCTTATTCGGTTTCCATCAGTCCTTCATGGGCAGAGGATTCATGTCAGAGCACGTCCTGGCCAGGGGCCCAGTCCTGGTCCAGCTCTCCAGAGTGGATGGTCACATGTGCCAGCAAGGGAAGTTATTTGACTTGAATCCTGTGGAAAGAACCTGAGAAACTGGAACCCTCACATTTTGTTGATGAGACGATAAGATAGAAGAGCCATTTTGAAAAATACTTTGGTAGTTCCTTGAAAAGTTTAATGTACACGTAACCCAACAATTTTATTTCTAGGTACCTACCCAAGAGAAATGAATATAATGAAAGCTATGAAAACTGAAAGCAATCTATGTGTCATAATCTGATGAAAAGAGAAGCAAAATGTGATATACCCAATAAGGGAATATGACTCAGCAATAAAAAGGAATAAAATACTAGGATATGGAAGAATATGCAATGACATGGCTGAGCCTCAAAAACATTCTAAGTGAAAGAAGCCAGATACAAAAGACTATTTTTATTACTCTGCTTGTATGAAATTTCTAAAAAAGGTGAATCTATAGATTCAAAAAGCAGATCTATGGTTCCTGGGAGTAAGAATGTGGATTGATGACAAACATGTAGGAGGGAGCTTCTGATGGGATGGAAATGTTCTAAAAGTGGACTGATGGTTACAAAACTGTACAAAGTTATTAGAGATCACTTCATATTCTTACAATGGGTGAATTTTATGGTATGTAAATTATACTTTAAGTAAAGCTATTTTTTTAATTTTTAGAATCTTTTAAAGGATAAAAGATTTGAACAAACAATTCATCAAAAAAGATATATGGGTGGCATTTAAATACACGAAAAATATTCAACATCATTAGTCGTTAAAGAAATGCAAATACAAATCACACATATCCTTTCGAACGGCTTCTTTAAAAGACAAACAATACCAAATGCAAGTGAGAAAGAGCAGCAACTAGAACTTACTTATGCTGTTGATAGGAACTAATGATTCAGTCATTTTGGAAAACAGTTGAGCAATTTCTTAGAAAGTTACACATAACACCTATAATGCAACTTAGCTTTCCCATTCCTTTGTATATATCCAAGAGAAATGAAGACATATATCCACAAGAAAACTTGTCCATAAGTGGTCATAACAAGTTTGTTTTTAACAGCCACAAATGGAAATAATTCAAATATCCTTTAGTAGGTGAAAGGATAAACAAATTATGCATATGCATATGGTAGAGTACTCTCACCAATGGAAAAAAAAAAACAAACGTGGGTTCAGATAGCAATATAAATAACAAAATAATTATGCTAAGATCCTTAATAAATAAGAGTATACGCAGTATGCACGTGTGTATGCATGCTTGCTAAGTCGCTTCAGTTGTGTCTGACTCTTTGTAACCCTATGAACTGTGCCCCCAAGGCTCCTCTGTCTGTGGGATTCTCCAGGCAAGAATATAGGAGTGGGCAGCTATGCCCTCTTCCTGGGAATCTTCCCAACCCAGGAATGGAACCCATGTCTCTTAATATCTTGTACATCGGCAGATGGATTCTTAACCACTAGCACCACCTGGGAAGCCCATATATGGTATAATGCCATTTATATGAAAGCAGATCACTATTTGCCTGGGATAGATGTGGGAAATTAGGTTGTGAACAGAGAGATTACAAAGGGTTGCATGGAAACTTCTGAGAGTGGTGGGTACATTCATTATTTTGATTTTGGTGATGGTTTCATAGGTGTATTAATATACTGAAACTCATCAAATTGTACATTTAAATAATATGAGGTTTGTTTTATACTGAGAGTGATGGCTACATTCATTATTTTGATTTTGGTGATGGTTTCACAAGTGTATTAATATACTGAAACTCATCAAATTCTGCATTTAAATAATATGAGATTTGTTTTATATCTATTATACCTCAATACACATATTTTAAAACTGCCAGCCACCACTACCTTTCCCTTCCACAGAGGCATCAGTATGTCATAAGAGAAAACTGAAGGGTCCCTCATCAATGTCCTTTGCCCAGGCATTGCTACAACATCAAAAAATCTACCATTGACTTTTTCATTCCCCTTGAGATCATTACTGTTTCATAAGGCAGCACACTTGGGTGCATCTTTCAACCCCAATTTGAAACCTGAAATGAACTCTTTTAAATTAAAAGAGGGATTTTATAGAGCAAACCAAAGGCAGAAGAGACTTGGAAACGGCCTCAGGAGCACATCCTGCGCTCCACCGCAGCCACTTAACGGCTGTCGTTCTCCTCTCGCTCTCCCCACTGCTCTCACTCTCACGGTCTCTCTTACCTTTCTCTGTACATTTCTGGAATGTTCTAGTTTGGCTACATTCTGTCAACCTGACTGTCCCCAAGAGATCAGAGCAATGGCCTTAGTCAGTTCAATCTTGCCTTCTTAAAGCTTCGGAGCAAAGAAGAAAGAGGGCCGTCCCCACAATTTCAGCTTTATTTAAAACAAAACAAAACAGAACAATGCAGCTTATATTCCAGGCTTGTGCTAACGAGTGGGCAGGCTCACAGTGATGGGGAGAGTGGGACTTGAAAAGTCTTTACTGCATACCCAAGAGAATGGGGAGAAAGGGGAGAGTGAGCTAAAATGAAGAGCCACAGGCAATGAATTTTCTATTTCATGATCTTGCTTAGTATCAGCCTAGATCTCAAACTCTGGCAAGATCAAAAACTGTTGTTTGTTTTATTTTGTTTTTACTGACTGTGGTACCAGGCATGGCTTCCTTTCCCAGAACTGCCTTCACAAGTAGCTAACACTGCTATTAGAACCCTTGAGACCACTTCTCTGACTATCTAAAACTGTCTTATGACTTTCTGTTTTTCTCACCTCAGAAACAGAAAACTACCTTAATGCTCATCCTTCTCAACTCCCTATGAAATAGTGATTATAATCTTCATCTTCCAGAAAGATTTCTCATACTCTCCTCATTAGATGAAAAAGCCAAGGATGTTTGCATGCAAAATGACTCAGAAAGGAAGAAAGTGTTGGCAGAGGCTGCTCTTTCTGCCCTAGGAACATGTTCCCGCCCCTTGAGAAGGAAGTCAGTTCAACCTACAAATGTGAATGAAGAACTAGTTAAGAAACAGTTGAATATACTCATGTTGCATTGCCTAATAACAGTGAAAATGATGCAACCTACTATTGTGTTACCAACAATTATTGAGTTAGCAATAGTAACCTATTTAGGAAAGTGCAGAAGTACAAAGATTTTTCAGTTTACAAATGTCAAAACTTTTACGTTTCAATTTCTGTTTGGTTTTGAAAAAAGTAAAGTTAAAAATTGATACTTTAAAAAAATTGATACTTTTTATAAATTTTTGTTTTGTTTCCCATTACCATTAGAAACAAAAACTCCAACTATAATCTTCTCGAATTTTACTTTGACATATGCTTGTGCCTGTGTGCTAAGTTGCTTCAATTGGTCCGACCCTTTGCCATCCCATGAGCTGTATGTAGCCCAACAGGCTCCTCTGTCTGTGGGATTCTCCGGGGAAGAATACTGGAGTAGGCTGTTATTCCTCCTTCAGGAGGTCCTCCTGACCCAGGGATCAAACCTGCTTCTCTTATGTCTCCTGCTTTGGCAGGTGGGTTCTTTACCTCTAGCACAACCTGGGAAGGCCCTTAAAATATGTCATTTACCTCCAAAAATGGTCATGAAAATGAGAGCCATTCCTGCCCTTGTATAACCCCCCCACTTCAAAGAGGACATTCTTTGTAAATTATTTTTCAGTATTTTGAATTCACTTCAAAGAGTCTGGATAACATTTAAAAGGTTTTTTCCAAAGTCTTAGACATTGCCACATGCACAGTTTTGATCTCATAAGCATTACCATTGCAAGCCAACTGGGAATTCTATTTGAATAATTCAAGTTTCTCTTGTTCTGGACCATATCTACTGACATTTCTTGAAAGTATCACACACACACATGCTCCTTGTGGCATGGCTATATAGTTTCTAAACCACACAGCATTGAAAAGTGCATTACAAATTTGGCTTTTAAATCTTTAAGTTTATCGAAACCACTGTGCCCCCAAAAGTGTAGTAGATGGATGGCATTCACAATATGTGATAGGAAGATCTCAAGGAGAGTCATATACTTTGCCCCAAATTCATAGAGAATGGAGCAAGTACAAGCCTGAATTGTTTGCTTGTTTTTGCTGTCATCATTATTATCGTTACCTAAAATATTTAGATAGTTTTATTATCACCAAAATCATTTATCAGATAGCAATAAAACATCGTGGCTTCCCAGGTGGCTCAGTGGTAAAGAATCCTCCTACCAACGCAGGAGACACAAGTTCGATCCCTGAGTCGGGAAGATCCCCTAGAGAAGAAAATGTTAACCCACTCCAGTATTCTTGCTTGGAGAATCCCATGGAGAGGAGACTGGCAGGCTACACAGTCCATGGGGTTGCAAAGAGTCGGACACAGCTTAGCAACTGGTACACATGCAGGCACTAAAATATTGACAGAAAAACAACAATCTCTTTCTTCAGGCCCCATGCTTCCTAACTTACCAGCTCGATTTATTAGAGGCAGCCACTATTTATTCTTTTTGCTATTTCACCAGAGAGTTACCTTCTTACTTCCAAATAATTGCACGCTGCTACTCCTCAATTTGTTGATTTTAGACATTAGCTTCCTCTTACTATAAACAGGATTTAGCTCTCTTAACTGGATATGCAAATATTATGTCTTAAACTTTTTTCCCCAAATCATCATAATATCTTTCAACAGTTTATCTCGCTTTTGTTTTGCTTGCTTTTGTTTTTCCAAGTGACCTCTCTTATCAGATGACCCTTTTCCTGGTGGCCTCCTCTTGGCACCCTCTACCCGCTGGCTGCATTCAGGACCAGTCTCTCCCCAGATGGGCCATTGAGCTGTCATCTGAAACATCTCTTTCCTGTGCTCTTAAGTTTGATACACAGCTTTCTGGATCCCATGTCACCCTTGTGCTTAGTTTAGTATTTCTTTTCATTGGAACCTGCCCAGCTTCTCAAGAAAGGGATATGGAAAGTAAATTTTCCAAGTCCTCACATGTCCAGAAATGTCCTTTTCTGCCCTCAGACTTTATTAATGATTTGGCATTCCAAGTTGAAGATCATGTTCTCTCAGATTTTTGAAGTCATTGCTCCACTACTGGCTAACATCCAATAGTGTTGTTGGGGAGTCTTATTTGAATTTATTCCACAACTGGGTATTGATTGCCTGCAGTGTAATAGGCAGTGCTGGAAATACAGCTATGTAAAAAGAAACAAACCTCCCACCACCATGGAGCTTACATTTCAGGGTTGAAAACAGAAACCCCCCTCAAAAAAAAACACAAGTAATAAATTAATGAGATGATTACAAATTATAAAATCTATGAATAAAACAAGATGGTATAAAGGGGTGGGAGTGCATGTGCTGCTTTCTGATGGTAGTTGGGGGAAGCAGTGCCAGGGAGGTGGCACCTAGGCTGAAACCGGACGGTGGCCAATGGGTCTGGAGGCGGAGCCAGGTCACAGCTCGATGACTGGCACCTGGTGCAGAAGTGGTGAGAGGCCTGCTCCTGGCCTTACCTCGTGAAGACTCTTAGAGAGCAGAGTTCTTCTTCATGGCAGAGAATCACTGGAAGGTTTTAAAATAAGGTAATGAAGTAGTCCAATTTGAGTTTTTAAAAGATTATGAAACTATGAAAACTGTAAGAGGAGAAACAAAAATACTAGTTAGGAAGCTGTTTGTTGCTCTGGATTCTGTGAGAGGCGACTGTGGCGATGGCAGCAGAACTGTGAGCAGTGACTGTTTTGGGGATAGAGTTGAGGAGCAAATCCAACACCATCTCCTAAAATCAACACATGGTATAAGAGAGAAAGAAGGCTTCGAAAGGGCCTTCAACATAAATGTGATATTTTGTGTCTTTAAAAACATGTATACAAAGAGAATAAGGGAAATGTTAACATATTTGCGAAGTCTGGTTTGAATGTTCATTGTATTCTCTTCAATTATCTATTATGTACTTTTTTCTTTTGCCCCCTTGTTAATCATGGCCTTAAAGAGCTAGCTGAAACACCACATCTGTGGATAAGACTTGCAGCTTCCCTGAGGGGCGGCTGGCAGGGGCTGGTACAGACAGGTGTGCAGACTTTCAGCTGCTCCTCTGCTCAGTCCTGCATTTCCTTGTGAGTCCCAAGCCTGTCCATTTCAGGATGTCTTGAGTAGGGATGGATACAAATTTTGTGGAGCCTGAAGATTTTGCAATATGAGACTCTCTTGAATGAAAAGAATACCAAATCAGGAATCCAAATTTAGTATGAAAGTGACTATAGTGAGAAAAATTTATGATAAACAGTACATTTGAAAGAACTGACAAATTCCACAAATGTCACAAAATCTGGGAAAATAACAGTTTTTATTAATTCATTGTACAAGACCTTTTCTACTACATTTTTTTGCAATAGACTCTGCCTCTTCATATAATAGTCGTATAATATCATTTCTGTACAGGACTAGGAAAATAATTCCTCTAGCTTGACTGAGGACTTCCCAGGTGACTCAGTGGTAAAGAATCCACCTGCAATGCAGGAGATGCAGTTTGACCCCTGAGTTAGGAAGATCTTCTAGAGAAAGAAATGGTAACCCACTCCAGCATTCTTGCCTGGGAAATCCCATGGACAGAGGAGCCTGGCAGGCTACAGTCCACTGGCTCACAAAAGAGCTGGACACAACTGAGTGACTACAAGTCCCTTGGACTGCAAGGAGGTCCAACCAGTCCATCCTAAAGGAGACCAGTCCTGGGGGTTCATTGGAAGGACTGATTCTGAGGGTGAAACTCTGGAAAAGACTCTGATGCTGGGAGGGATTGGGGGCAGGAGGAGAAGGGGACGACAGAGGATGAGATGGCTGGATGGCATCACCGACTTGGACGGATGGCATCACCGACTCGATGGACATGAGTCTGAGTGAACTCCAGGAGTTGGTGATGAACAGGGAGGCCTGGCATGCTGCAATTCATGGGGTCGCAAAGAGTCGGACACGAATGAGCGACTGAACTGAACTGAACGACTAAACAACAACAGCTTGATTGAATATTTGAAAAAATAGTGATAGCTTAGGTGCTTCTTTCAGCTTCACAATTCATGGCTGATGATGTCATGTAAATTAAGATTGCTGGCAAATGTGGGGAGGCTTCTGTTATATTTCTTTCATCATAAGGTGAGAAATTTCAGAGCATTTCAAGGTGTCTTGTGTAATGACTAGTCTTTAAAATTTTTAAATTGATGACATTCATTAACTCGCTTGTCATCAGTGTCTGCATTGTGTGGCAATTATGAATTTCATATTATCTTTACAATATCAATATTTTATGTAAAGCAGTCAGAAATTAAATTTTTTCCATTGTGTTCACAGGATTCTCTTCCAAAAGTCATTATTTCTGTTTAAATTTTTTTTCTCTCGCAGTGAATTATTGCCTTAATATAACCTGAAAATTGCTTGTTTCAAGTTGCTTCTTTATCTCAGAATAATTTTACCAATGTCAGTTGTCATTGTTATCACTTTCATTTCATGTTTCTTTAAATGTCTGTCTAAATTTTCTTTCAGTCTCTAAATAAAGACCTATACCACATATTTTGTCTTATTTTCTAACATATATGAATTTTAACACTAGAGCCATTTGTTTTAGAACATTTTGCCTTGAAGATGGTCTGATCCATTGGGATACCTAAATCATGTGACTTCACACAAACACACTTGCTATGTGTATGTGTTTGTATCCACACACACAGGAATTCTGACTTTTATTCTATTTTGTGCAATTCACATAAAAATATGTTCATGTACAGTGTATTTGAAATTGGACAGATTACATTATCATGGATGTTTCTGACAAGACAGAATTTCCATTTTGATCAGACATTGATTGGAACTAAATCTTTTGCTTTCTATTTATAAGCCTGCTGATTGGAACAATTTTTCATAGATTAACTTGTCTTTTCTCCATTATTTATTATTCCTTGTACTCAAAACCATACCATTGTTTGACTTTTGTCCATTAATTGATACACTGGGTGGTAGTTGATACAATGGACTGCCTCTTCTACATTGGGATAATTAACACACTCTAACTATACGCAGAAATGCCTAAAACCACATAAACATATCCTGTAAATCCATGTTAAATGGATGCCCAATTCAACTTTCCCTTAGATAAATCCTCCAAATGCCATAGTCACTCCAAAGTTGTCTGACATGAAAGAGTGCATGATGGAGGGGAGCTTGACTTGGGAAGAGATAGCAGTCTTCAATAATTGTAGTTAATATGTTTTACTTTTGCAAAGTTTAAAAAATATACATGGCTATGTGAACACATCGTAGGGTCCCTTCCAGGTGCTCTCTCTTACAAGGGGCCCACACTTGTGTGGGACTTTGAAATCTCAGCTCTATTACCCTCTCAGTGAATCTACGTCAGCTCTATTGAAAGTTCTGGTGTCTTCCTGTGTGGAGAAGGCGGGCGTGCGTAGGAGAGCGTTGGTCTGGTGCTCTGTGTGGAGGCTCGTGTTGGGAGTGGCAGTCTTCTTACCTAGTCTTTAACTCAGTGTCCATTTGCTCCAACTGGGGCCTCACCTCCTCCTCCGGTGCCTCCGAATGCTGAGCTTCCCACTGGTTCTGTGGTGCTAATCCATCCTCGTCATCCAGCCTTCCTCTCGGTAAGCGCTATAAATCATGCCTCCTCCTCCCGTTCAGTCAGCTACCACGTTTCCATCTGCTTTAAATCTTCCCTTGACGGCTTTAAATCTTACATGCATCTGGATGCCTCAGCAGCTGACAGGCTCCTCTAATAGGACTTATGACCCCAGGCTGACCAAGCAGAATTGTTTAGAACCTAGTCCTGCTGCTGCTGCTGCTGCTGCTGCTTAGTCGCTTCAGTCGTGTCCAACTCTGTGCAACCCCATAGACGGCAGCCCACTAGGCTCCTCCGTCCCTGGGATTCTCCAGGCAAGAACACTGGAGTGGGTTGCCATTTCCTTCTCCAATGCATGAAAGTGAAAAGGGAAAGTGAAGTCGCTCAATCGAGCCCAACTCTTAGCGACCCCATGGACTGTAGCCCACCAGGTTCCTCCGTCCATGGGATTTTCCAGGCAAGAATACTGGAGTGGGGTGCCATTGCCTTCTCCAGGGGATCTTCCCGACCTAGGGATGGAACCCAGGTCTCCTGCATTGTAGGCAGATGCTTTACCATCTGAGCCACCGGAGTGTACTTTCATATGTCATAAAATGATTAGCACAGTACCTTTAGTGAACATCCATAGTCTTGTATAGATACAAATTAAAGAAATAGAAATTTTTTTCTTGTGAGGAGAAATCTTAGGATTTACTCTCTTAGTAGCTTTCCTACATAATACACAGCAGTGCTAATTCTATTCATTGTGATGTACACTATGTCCCTAATACGTATTTATCTTGTAACCGAATCTTGTATCTTGTACTTTATGACCATCTTCATTCAATTCCCCCTCTTCCTGCCACCCCTGCTTCTGATAACCATAAATCTGACCTATTTCTATGAGTTTGTTGTTTTTTAAATATGCTTGCTTGAATAAAGTGATATAAATAATGTCCATAATTATAAAATTGTTTTGATTGATTTACTCTATAAATGTTTTAAAAAACCCGTCGTATGGCAAAAATTGGTTTTTAATCTCCATGAGACCAGAGACTTGATCTGTTTTGTCCACCTTTGACTTTTCAGCACTATGAACAGTACCAAGCCCATAGAAGGCCCACAATATACAACCGTTGTTGTCAAATAAGTAACTGAATATGTAATAGCTAACTGGGGGCATAAACAAATGTGGTTATCTACTAGACAAACCATATAGAGGCATATCTAGTGTATTAGTTTATTATCACTGCTATAACAGATCACCACAAATCTAAGTGACTTTCAACAACACAAATTTATTATCTTACACTTCAAGAGCTCAGTAGTCCAAAAATCATTATGTTGGTAGGAATCCCTTCTGAAAGCTGTAGGGGAGAATCTGTTCTTTGCCTTCTTTAGCTTCTAGAGGCCACTTGCTTTCTTGCTTGGGCCCCCTTCTTTCATCTTCAAAGGCAGCAGGGTAGCATCTTCAAATTTGTTCTCTCTCTCCCTGTCCTCCCACTTGCTCCTCTGATTGCATTGTCACAGCACCTTCTCCCTCTGACATTTCTGTTTCCCTCTTGAGCTTACATTGAGCCTATCAGATAATTCAGATAATTTCTTATCTCAAAATTTTTAACTTAATCACATCTGCAAAGGCTCTTTCACCAGGTAAGGTAACATATTGCAAAAGTCCCAGAATTGTGGACATATGGGAGGTCATTTATTCTTTTTGCCACGCCTAGGACACAATGGCTGTCTGGGGAGGCCTACAAATAGCTGTGAAAAGAGAAGCGAAAAGCAAAGGAGAAAAGGAAAGATATAAGCGTCTGAATGCAGACTTCCAAAGAATAGCAAGAAGAGATAAGAAAGCCTTCCTCAGTGATCAATGCAAAGAAATAGAGGAAAACAACAGAATGGGTAAGTCTAGAGATCTCTTCAAGAAAACTAGGATACCAAGGGAAAATTTCATGCAAAGATGGGCTTGATAAAGGACAGAAATGGTATGGACCTAACAGAAGCAGAAGATATTAAGAAGAGGTGGCCAGAATACACAGAAGAACTGTACAAAAAAGGTGTTCACGACCAAGATAATCACGAAGGTGTCATCACTCACCTAGAGCCAGATGTCCTGGAATGTGAAATCAAGTGGGCCTTAGGAAGCATCATTACGAACAAAGCTAGTGGAAGTGATGGAATTCCAGCTGAGCTGTTTCAAATCCTGAAAGATGATGCTGTGAAAGTGCTGCACTCAAGATGCCAGCAAATTTGGAAAACTCAGCAGTGACCACAGGACTGGAAAAGGTCAGTTTTCATTCCAATCCCAAAGAAAGGCAGTGCCAAAGAATGCTCAAACTCCCACACAATTGCACTCATCTCACACACTAGCAAAGTAATGCTCAAAATTCTCCAAGTCAGGCTTCAGCGATCGTGAACTATGAACTCCCTGATGTTCAAGCTGGTTTTAGAAAAGAGAGAGGAACCAGAGATCAAATTGCCAACATCCGCTGAATCATCCAAAAAGCAAAAGAGTTCCAGAAAAACATCTACTTCTGCTTTATGGACTATACCAAAGCCTTTGACTGTGTGGATCACAATCAACTGTGGAAAATTCTGAAAAAGATGGAAATACCAGATCATCTGACCTGCCTCTTGAGAAATCTGTATGCAGGTCAGGAAGCAAGAGTTAGAACTGGACATGGAACAACAGACTGCTCCCAAATAGGAAAAGGAGTACGTCAGGGCTGTATATTGTCACCGTGCTTATGTAACTTCTATGCAGAGTACATCATGAGAAATGCTGGGCTGGAAGAAGCACAAGCTGGAATCAAGATTGCTGGAAGAAATATCAATAACTTCAGATATGCAGATGACACCACCCTTATGGCAGAAAGTGAAGAGAAACTAAAAAGCCTTTTGATGAAAGTGAAAGTGGAGAGTGAAAAAGTTGGCTTAAAGCTCAACATTCAGAAATGAAGATCATGGCATTTGGTCCCATCACTTCATGGGAAACAGTGGAAATAGTGTCAGACTTTATTTTTCTGGGCTCCAAAATCACTGCAGATGGTGACTGCAGCCATGAAATTAAAAGATGCTTACTCCTTGGAAGAAAAGTTATGACCAACCTAGATAGCATATTCAAAAGCAGAGGCATTACTTTGCCAACAAAGATCTGTCTAGTCAAGGGTATGGTTTTCCCAGTGGTCATATATGGATGTGAGAGTTGGACTGTGAGGAAAGCTGAGTGTGGAAGAATAGATGCTTTTGAACTGCGGTGTTGGAGAAGACTCTTTTTTTTTTTTTTTTCAGTTGGCAATTTCAACAGGTTTTTTTTTTTTAATTTTTTATTTTTTTAGTTTGTTTTGCTTTACAATACTGTATTTGTTTTGCTACACATCGACATGGATCAGCCACGAGTGTACATGATCTCCCAATCCCGACCCCCACCTCCCCCCTCCCGCCTCACACCCTCTCTCTGGATTATCCCCATGCATCAGTCCCAAGCATCCTGCATCCTGCATCAAACCTGGACTGGCGATTCGTTTCACTTATGATATCACACATGTTACACTGCCACTCTGCCAACCCATCCCACCCTCTCCCTCTCCCACAGAGTCCAAAAGGCCGTTCTATACATCTGTGTCTCTTTTGCTGTCTTGCGTACAGGTTTATCATTACCATCATTCTAAATTCCATATATATGTGTAAGTATACTGTATTGGTGTTTTTCTTTCTGGCTTACTTCACTCTGTATAATCGGCTCCAGCGTCATCCACCTCATTAGAACTGATTCAAATGTATTCTTTTTAATAGCTGAGTAATACTCCATTGTGTATATGTACCACAGCTTTCTTATCCATTCATCTGCTGATGGACATCTAGGTTGCTTCCATGTCCTGGCTATTATAAACAGTGCCGCAATGAACATTGGGGTACACGTGTCTCTTTCAATTCTGGTTTCCTTGGTGTGTATGCCCAGCAGTGGGATCGCTGGATCATAAGGCAGTTCTATTTGCAATTTTTTAAGGAATCTCCACACTGTTCTCCATAGTGGCTGTACTAATTTGCATTCCCACCAACAGTGTAAGAGGGTTCCCTTTTCTCCACACCCTCTCCAGCATTTATTGCTTGTTGACTTTTGGATCGCAGCCATTCTGACTGGTGTGAAATGGTACCTCATTGTGGTTTTGATTTGCATTTCTCTGATAATGAGTGATGTTGAGCATCTTTTCATGTGTTTGTTAGCCATTCGTATGTCTTCTTTGGAGAAATGTCTATTTAGTTCTTTGGCCCATTTTTTGATTGGGTCATTTATTTTTCTGGAGTTGAGCTGCATAAGCTGCTTGTATATTTTTGAGATTAGTTGTTTGTCAGTTGCTTCATTTGCTATTATTTTCTCCCATTCAGAAGGCTGTCTTTTCACCTTGCTTATAGTTTCCTTTGTTGTGCAGAAGCTTTTAATTTTAATTAGATCCCATTTGTTTATTTTTGCTTTAATTTCCAGTATTCTGGGAGGTGGATCATAGAGGATCCTGCTGTGATTTATGTCAGAGAGTGTTTTGCCTATGTTCTCCTCTAAGAGTTTTATAGTTTCTTGTCTTACATTTAGATCTTTAATCCATTTTGAGTTTATTTTTGTGTATGGTGTTAAGAATATACAGTGGATTAAAGACAATCTTTTTAACAAGTGGTGCTGGGAAAACTGGTCAACCACTTGTAAAAGAATGAAATTAGATCACTTTCTAACACCATACACAAAAATAAACTCAAAATGGAGAAGACTCTTGAGAGTCCCTTGGACTGCAAGGAGATCCAACCAGTCCATTCTGAAGGAGATCAGCCCTGGGATTTTTTTGGAAGGAATAATGCTAAAGCTGAAACTCCAGTACTTTGGCCACCTCATGCGTAAGAGTTGACTCATTGGAAAAGACCCTGATATTAGGAGGGATTGGGGACAGGAGGAGAAGGGGACGACCGAGGATGAGATGGCTGGATGGCATCACTGACTCAATGGACGTGAGTCTGAGTGAACTCTGGGATTTGGTGATGGACAGGGAGGCCTGGTGTGCTGGGATTCATGGGGTCGCAAAGAGTCGGACATGACTGAGCAATTGAATTGAACTGAACTGAACTGAACTGAGGACGCAATGAGCCACAGAAGGAAGGAGCTTCATTTCAACTGGAATACAGAAAAGGTTTGTGGAGAAGATTATTGTTGCCCCAAGACAAGAACATAAGCAGATAGCAAAGACTTTTAAAGCACCGAAAACAACATGAGATTAAGTAAGAAGGCAAGAAATAGCAGGTTTTGCCTGATGACCTCATGAGGTTTAGTAGGATTTGAGTGTGGAATGAGATGGATATTGGAGAACAAGTGTTGAAGAAAAAAATAGCTAAAGAACTCTGTCATCAGCATTTCATGAAGAGCATTGTAGGACTTGCTAAGGAGTTTGGACTTCATCCTGTAGACAAGTTTAATCAATGAAGGATTTTAAACAGCTTAAAATGTTTCAATGGTTTTAAGAAAACTTAATATCCTTAATATGGTGCCATGTTGGTCCCCTGTGGGAGACTGTTAAAACCTATGAACCCCTTCCCAGAATAATATTTTTACATACATAAAATTTAAAAGAATGTAGGGTTACAAAGGAAACCAAGTTCGTTGAAATGTAAACTTATATCCATCAACCCACTGGGAGTCTGTGGATCCCAGGTTACAAACCACTCAAGTATCTGGTTTCCCTGGTGGCTCAGTGGTAAAGAATCTGCCTGTCAATGCAGGAAACACAGGAGACCCGGATTTGATCCCTGGGTCAGGAAGATCCCCTGGAGAAGAAAATGGCAACCCACTCCAGTATTCTTGCCTGGGAAATTCCACTGACAGAGGAGACTAGTGGGCTACAATCTGTGGGGTCACGAAGAGTTGGACACAACTTAGCAGCTGAACAAGTGTCTGGTTTCTCTTTGCTGTCTCTCTCTCTCTGTTTCCTCTCCCATCTTGAGCTCAAAATTCCAAGAAGGATCTTTGCTCTATGAAAATGTGAAGTTCTTTCTACCTTGCTGCTGCTGCTGCTGAGTCGCTCAGTCGTGTCCGACTCTGTGCGACCCCAGAGACGGCAGCCCACCAGGCTCCGCCGTCCCCGGGATTCTCCAGGCAAGAACACTGGAGTGGGTTGCCATTTCCTTCCCCAATGCATGAAAGTGACAAGTGAAAGTGAAGTCGCTCAGTCCTGTCCGACTCTTAGCGACAATGTAATATTCTTTGTTTTTAGTGTTTTTCTTCTCCTAAACCCCTTCCTCATCCACACCTAGATAACTCCTACTTGGTTTGACTATCACTTTATTGACCCTCAGACTAAGGTAAGTCTTCCATTAGGATATCATTCATTCAGCAACTTTATTTTACAAAATTAAGAATATTTATTGTTATCAATGTGATTATTTACTAATATCTGTCCCACTAACCAGACAAGAATTTCCATGGTTGCAGGGGCTATTACCTGTATTCCCAATGTCTAGCTCAGTGCCTGGCACATTGTAGACACTTCATTTTTTAATTCTAAAACAGCTTTAGAGAAAAATTACAAAGAGAGCTGCCAAACTCAACAGCTTCTCCTATTATTAATATCTTACATTAGTATGTTTTATCACAATAAATGAATAAATATTGGTATATTCATGCTAAAGAACTTTAGTTGTGTTCAACTGTTTGTGACCCTATGGACTGTAGCCTGTCAGGCTCCCCTGTCCATGGGATTCTCCAGCTAAGAATACTAGAATGGGTTGCCATGCCCTCCTCCAAGGGATTTTCCCACCCCAGGGATAGAACTGCATTTCTTATGCCTCCTGTACTGAAAAAAAAGCTAGAGAGTTCCAGAAAAATATCTACATTTGCTTTATTGACTATGCCAAAGCCTTTGTGTGGATCACAACAAACTGTGGAAAATTCTTAAAGAGGTGGGAATACCAGACCACCTCATCTGCCCCTTGAGAAATCTGTATGCAGCTCAGGAAGCAACAGTTAGAACCGGACATGGAACAACAGACTGGTTCCAAATTGGGAAAGGAGTACGTCAAGGCTGTATATTGTCATCCTGCTTATTTAACTTATATGCAGAGTACATCATGAGAAATGCCAAGCTGGATGAAGCACAAGCTGGAATCAAGATTGCCGGGAGAAACATCAATAACCTCAGATATGCAGATGACACCACCCTTATGGCAGAAAGTGAAGAAGAACTAAAGAGCCTCTTGATGAAAGTGAAAGAGGAGAGTGAAAAAATTGGCTTAAAGTGCAACATTCAGAAAATGAAGATCATGGCATCTGGTCCCATCACGTCATGGAAAATAGATGGGGAAACAGTGGAAACAGTGTCAGACTTTATTTTTGGGGGCTCCAGAATCACGCAGATGGTGATTGCAGCCTTGAAATTAAAAGACACTTGTTCCTTGGAAGAAAAGTTATGACCAACTTAGACTGCATATTATAAAGCAAAGACATTACTTTGCCAACAAAGGTCTCGTCAAAGCTATGGTTTTTCCAGTGGTCATGTATGGATGTGAGAGTTGGATTACAAAGAAAGCTGTGTGCCAAATAATTGATGCTTTTAAACTGTGGTGTTGAAGAAGACTCTTGAGAGTCCCTTGGACTGCAAGGAGATCCAACCAGTCCATCCTAAAGGAAATCAGTCCTGAATATTCTTTGGAAGGACTGATGCTGAAGCTGAACTCCAATACTTTGGCCACCTGATGTGAAGAACTGATTCACTGGAAAAGACCCTGATGCTGGGAAAGATGGAAGGCCAGAGGAGAAGGGGAGGACAGAGGATGAGATGATTGGATGACATCACCGACTCAATGGACATGAGTTTGAGTAAGCTCTGGGAGTTGGTGATGGGCAGGGAGGCTTGGCATGCTGCAGTCCATGGGGTGGCAAACAGTCAGACACGACTGAGTGACTGAACTGAACTGAATGGCAGATGGGTTCTTTACCACTAGTGCCGCCTGAGAAACCTTATTGATATATTCAGTTCAGTTCAGTTCAGTTGCTCAGTCGTGTCCAACTCTTTTGACCCCATGAACCGCAGCACGCCTGGCCTCCCTGTCCTTCACCAACTCCCAGAGTTCACCCAAACCCTTGTCCATTGAGTTGGTGATGCTATCTAACCATCTCATCCTCTGTTGCCCCTTCTCCTCCTCCCTTCAATCTTTCCCAGCATCGAGTCAGCTCTTCGCATGAGGTAGCCAAAATATTGGAGTTTCAGCTTCAGCATCAGTCCTTCCAATGAACACCCAGGACTGATTTCCTTTTGGATGGACTGATTGGATCTCCTTGCAGTCCAAGGGACTCTCAAGAGTTTTCTCTAACACCACAGTTCAAAAGCATCAATTCTTCAGTGCTCAGCTTTCTTTATAGTCCAACTCTCACTCCATAAATGACTACTGGAAAAAACATGACTAGATGGACCTTTGTAGACAAAGTCATGTCTCTGCTTTTTAATATGCTATCTAGCTTGGTCATAACTTTCCTTCCAAGGAGTAAGCGTCTTTTAATTTCATGGCTGCAATCACCATCTGCAGTGATTTTGGAGCCCCAAAAAAGAAAGTCTGATGCTGTTTCCACTGTTTCTCCATCTATTTGCCATGAAGTGATGGAACCGGAATCCATGATCTTCATTTTCTGAATGTTGAGCTTTAAGCCAACTTTTTCCACTCTCCTCTTTCACTTTTATCAAGAGGCTCTTTAGTTCTTCTTCACTTTCTGCCATAAGGGTGGTGTCATCTGCATATCTGAGGTTATTGATATTTCTCCTGGCAATCTTGATTCCAGCTTGTGCTTCATCCAGCCCAGCGTTTCTCATGATGTACTCTGCATATAAGTTAAATATATTATCATTAAGTAAATTCCATACATTATTTAGATTTTTATTTTTAATCTAGTGCTATTTTTCTGTTCCAGGTCCGATACAGGATATCACATTACATTTAGTCATCATGTCTCCTTAGGCTCTCTTTTTGGGTGTATTTCTCAGACTTTCCTTGTCTCTGATAACCTTGAGAGTTTTCAAGAGTACAGGTCAGGTATTTTGTAGAATGTCTCTAATTGTGATTCGTCTGACGGTTAAACTGGACTTATGGGTGTAGGGGAGGAAGACCATAAAAGTAGAGTTATTTTTATCACATCATATCAAGGGTGCCACTTGACATCACCGTTGTTGACCTTGATCACCTGACTAAGATCATATTTGTCAGCTTCCTCCATGGTAAAGTGACTTTATTTTTGTCCTTTGCATATTATATTTTTGGGAGAAAGTCACTACACATGTAAGGAGTAAAGATTTATGCTCTAACTTCTTGAGGTTGGAGTATCTACATTAATTACATGGCTTTTTTTTTTTTTTCTTTCTGTGTGAGACATTTGCTACTCTGCCCATTTATTTCTTCAATCATTATTTATAACAACATTAACTCAAGGGCTTCCCTAGTAGCTCAGTCAGTAAAGCATCTACCTGCAATGCAGAAGACCTGGGTTCGATCCCTGGATCTGGAAGACCACCTGGAGAAGGAAATGGCAACCCACTCCAGTATCCTTGCCTGGAAAATTCCATGGACAGAGGAGCCTGACGGGCTGTAGTCCATGGGGTCACAAAGAATTAGACATGACTGAGCAACTAACACACACGTATATTAACTCATGGTTTTTATTTTATATTTTGTATTCCAATCCAACACTACTTTATCTTTTTCCTCAAATTACTCCAGCTTTGGCCATTGGGGGATTTTTTAGCTGGTTTCTCTGTCCTTTTTATATACCCCCATTAGTGTGTGTGAAGTGAAGTGAAGTCGCCCAGTCGTGTCCGACTCTTTGTGACCCCATGGACTGTAACCTATCAGGCTTCTCTGTCCATGGGATTTTCCAGGCAATAGTACTGGAGTGGGTTGCCATTTCCTTCTCCAGTGGATCTTCCTGACCCAGGGATCGAACCCAGGTCTCCTGCATTGCAGGCAGACGCTTTACCATCTGAGCCACCAGGGAAGTCCATTAGTGTGTGTGTGTGCACGTTTTCCCCCTCACTTCTTTACTTTCTGGTACAAAAGGATACTCAAAGCTCATCATGTACACTTCCTGCCCCAGTCTTAGAAGTGGCTATTTTCCAAGGACCCTAGTTCCTTTCATTGGAAAAACAGATTAGAAATCAAGATCTGAGTTCATTACTACCAACGGTTGGGCTTTCCAAGTGGTACTCACAGCACCAATGTTTATTCCTTCTAGGTCCTCTCATCTGACAGAGCAAAGAAATATATTTGCATACTAATTTATATATGTATATATTTATATATACAGACATTAAATATATACAATATTTAATATATAAATATATGTTATATTTCCATAAATTATTTATCTGTGTGTCTGTGTATATATGGAGCTAAACATGAGTTCATACTCATGTCTCCAACCCTAATTTATTCCACAGGACAATTCTAGCCTCCTCCTCTTGCTTATCTGTAATTTCACACTGCATTATTGGGAAACCTGGCTCTCACCATATGCCATTCATTAACAGAACTGTTCAATTCCATTATACACATACAGTAGATTCAGAATTGTTAACCCATATACCCATGGGAAACAACTTCATTAACTAGATTACAATGCTTATATACAGTTCCTTTCACCTTTAATCTCACAGATTTCAATCATTTCCAAAATTACTGAAGTCAGCAACTTTTTCCTTCATACACCTTAGTAAGGTTGTGTCATATATTTGTAATAGAGTTATATTCTTTTATCTCAGACTGCATCCCATTCTGGAACCTCCCTGATCACCTAAATGATTTTTAAATTTGCATAGATTAATATTCATTCACTATAAAGTTTTAAGCTTTTGACAGATGCACCATGTCACATTTCCACCATTTCACTGATATGCACAATGGTTTCACCATCCTAAAATACCTCTTATGCTTCACCTATTTAAGTCTTTCTTCTTCCCAACCCCTAACTCCCTGACAAACACAATTTACCATCTTTACAGTTCTGCCTTTTCCAGAAGGTCATGTAAATGAAATCATATAATGTGAATTTTTTCAGAGTGACTTTTTTAATCTGAGCAAAACGCATTTAGGATTATCCATGTCTTTGCCAGGTGTAATGGCTCATTCCTTTTTATCTCTGAAGATGTCATTGTATGGATGTACCACAATTTATTTATCTACTCACCTGTTGAGGGATATTTTGATTGCTTCCAGTTTCTGATAATTGTGAATAAAACTGCCACACACGTTCTTTTCAGGTTCTTATATTGATGTGTTTTCAAATCAGCTGGGTAAATACTGAAGGGCATAATTGCTAGATTGTATGGTAAGATTATGTCTAACGTTGTAAGAAACTGCTAAGCTGTCTTCTGAAATGTATGTGCTTCAGTGCATTCTTAATGGATTATAAAGAGGTCATTCTGGAGGCAGTGGAGATGTCAATAAAATTGAAAACGGAGGTTAAATTTAGTTAAGAGACTGCTGCAATGGTTCTGGCCAGAGATAATGAATGTCTGGAAAACAGAGAACCTGGGAGGATAGAGGGTAGTTTCATAGCCATGAAGGGATAAGGATGTAGCATCCTGGCCACTAACTAGATGTGGGACTGTGACGATGGGTGGGGCTCCCAGGTGCTTAGTTCACATAGCTCAGTATATGGGAGTAGAGAGGAAAGGCACTTTGGGAAAACTGGGGCTTTGGGGAACATTCTGATGACATGAGTCCAAAGTGCCTATGGGACTTGTCAAGGGAAATATCTAGAATGCAGTTGTCTGCAGAAATCTGAGCTCCCTAGTAAAACCTGTTTACTAGCATAGAAAGAAACAAAATTACTCACAGTTGTAAGGAGAAGCCTGTAGTAAATTCTACCTTAGTAAACTGTCAATTTTAGTTTAAGAATCACCATTTCCAGTAAATTTAAATCTTTGCTGTGCAATGTATTTGTCTGTTAAGTGACAGAGGCTTTAAAATGAAGATAGATACCTACATCTCCATGCTCGTATGCTGGGTTGCTAAATTATTCTACCTGCCAGCCTGTATAATTCAACCTCCATTCACCAACTGTATTCTGAATATTCCCGTAGAGTACCAACATTTTCTAATTTAGAAACAAGAAAGAGCTTGGAGACCATCTAGTTTGACCACTTATTGTTGAATATAAACTTAATTGTGTATGTAGTTGAATCTAATCAATTTAATTATCATCATTTTGCTATACTTCCTTGCTTCTTATTAAATCAAGTATCTAAGATATCTTAAAGAAAAAGCAACATTAACATTGAATCAAAGGAATAAGTTGTTCTAAACCCTGGAATGAAGATAGTGTCGCATTTCTTGATTTTTCTAAATCTAATAAAACCTAACTCCAACTCTCTGCCCACCAAAATGTGCAGGAAGTTCAGGTCCAGTGTCAATAGATTCTGTAAACCCCCTCTCTTTCTTGGGCATATGAGGTCCTGGAAAATGAGAGCAGAACTTGTCTCAGGTTTTAGAGGTTGCTGTTGCCCTTGTACTTTGCAGAAGCCCCCGAGGGCTGGAAAAAGATGATGGCTCCAGAGTGGCTCTAATTCTTTATGGCAAGCTTAGTTACTCGACACTCTTACCAAGGCCAAGCAATTAGTTCTTAGGGCTCAGAGGCCCTTTCCTGCTCTGGCCATATCAGAGGTGTGCCTTCCAAAAGGCTCTTTACCATGCTCCCATTATTCTTATTCTATTCCCAGAAGATGCAGCTTCACTAGGGTTAAACCACTCTCTTCTTTACCCTCAAATAACAAACTTCCATTTCTTTGACTCTTCTAGACAATCCACCTTAATTATCTGGAAAAGCATAGACAAGGATTTGTAATTTCTGTGATCAGAACTTTTGTTGATGAGAGCAAATAAGGTGTAAGCTGGCCAGGTGTAAGACTGACAAGTTAGGGACTACATACTCTGTCTATAGGGTAGAGGCACCACTCAAAAATACCAGCTCTTTTGGTTCAACAAGAGAAGCCACTCTACACTCTTATAGAGAAATTCTTTCAAGTTTCAAAAGTTGGTGATTATTTCAAAATATTTTAAAATTCCCTTTGGACCAAACCAAGACTACCTGTAATGAATGGGCCACCATTTTGAAATCCTTTAACTTGATCTTCTAAATGTACTAGTATGTTAAAAAAAAAAAAAAAGGACACATTATGGAAAATTCTACCTTCCAATCCTAGAATCAAAAAATAAAAATAAATGATAGTTACTCCTACTGGAGTTAAGGGAAATTCACAACCTAAGCAACAAAGGCTAAGTAGTGCATGAGAGAATTCAGAAAATAATTTTTTATAATGAGTGTTCATTAAGTCTATGCCCTGACCAGCAATACTGAGGAAGTTGAAGTTGAATGATACTATGAAGACATACACAACCTTCTAGAACTGACATCCAAAAAAAGATATCCTTTTCATTATAGGGGACTGGAATGCAAAAGTAGGAAGTCAAGAAATACCTGGAGTTACAAGCAAATTTGGCTTAGAGTATAGAATGAAGCACGGGAAAGGGAAATAGAGTTTTGACAAGAGAATGCACTGGTCATAGCAAACATCCTCTTCCAAAAAAATAAGAGAAGACTCTACACATGAACATCATCAGATTCAGTTCAGTTCAGTCTCTCAGTAGTGTCCTACTCTCTGCGACCCCATGGACTGCAACATGCCAGGCCTCTCTGTCCATCACCAACTCCCAGAGTCCACCCAAACCCATGTCCATTGAGTCAGTGATGCCATCCAACCATCTCATCCTCTGTCTCTCCCTTCTCCTCCTCCCTTTAATCTTTCCCAACATCAGGGTCTTTTCAAACGAGTCAGCTCTTCGTGTCTGGTGGCCAAAGTACTGGAGTTTCAGCTTTAGCATCATTCCTTCCAAAGAACACCCAGGGCTGATCTCCTTTAGAATGGACTGGTTGGATCTCCTTGCAGTCCAAGGGACTCTCAAGAGTCTTCTCCAACATCACAGTTCAAAGCCATCAATTCTTTGGCGCTTAGCTTTCTTTATAGTCCAACTTTCACATCCACACATGACTACTGGAAAAACCATAGCCTTCACTAGATGGACCTTTGTTGGCCAGCGTTTCTCATGATGTACTCTGCATATCAGTTAAATAAGCAGGATGACAATATACAGCCTTGACGTACTCCTCTTCCTATTTGGAACCAGTCTGTTGTTCCATGTCCAATTCTGTTGCTTTCAGACCTTGTTCCATGTCCAATTCTGTTGCTTCCAGACATGCATAAAGGTTTCTCAAGAGTCAGGTCAGGTGGTCTGGTATTCCCATCACCAGATGGTCAATACCAAAATCAGGTTGATTATATTCTTTGCAGCCAAAGATGGAGAAGCTCTATACAGTCAGGAAAAACAAGACCAGGAGCTGATCATGAACTCCTTATTGCCAAATTCAGACTTAATTAAAGCAAGTAGGGAAAACCACTAGACCATTCAGGTATGACCAAATTAAATCCCTTAAAATTATACAGTAGAAGTGACAAATGGATTCAGGGATTAGATCTGATAGACGAGAGTGCCTGAAGAACTATGGATGGATGTTCATGACATTGTATATGAGGCAGTGATCAAGACCATCACAAAGAAAAAGAAATGCAAAAAGGTAAAATGGTTGTCTGATGAAGCCTTACAGATAGCTATGAAAAGAAAAGAGGTGAAAGGCAAGAAAAGAGGTGAAAGGCAAAGGAGAAAAGAAAAGATATACCCATTTGAATGCAGAGTTCCAAAGAACAGCAAGGAGAGATAAGAAATCCTTCCTCATTGATCAATGCAAAGAAATAGAGGAAAACAATAGAATGGGAAAGACTAGAGATCTCTTCAAGAAAATCAGAGATACCAAGGGAACATTTCATGCGAAGATGGACACAATAAAAGGAAAGAAATGGTATGGACCTAACAGAAGCAGAAGATATTAAGAAGAGGTGACAAGAATACACAGAAGAACTATACAAAAAAGATCTTCAAGATCCAGATAATCACAATGGTGTGATCACTCACCTAGAGCCAGACATCCTGGAGTGTGAAGTCAAGTGGGTCTTAGGAAGCATCACTACAAACAAAGCTAGTGGAAGTGATGGAATTCCAGTTGAACTATTTCAAATTCTAAAAGATGATGCTGCAAAAGTGCTGCACTCAATATGCCAGCAAATCTGGAAAACTCAGCAGTGGCCACAGGACTGGAAAAGGTCAGTTTTCATTCCAATTCCAAAGAAAGGCAATGCCAAAGAAAGCTAAAACTACCACATAATTGCACTCATCTCACACGCTAGCAAAGTAATGCTCAAAATTCTCCAAGCCTGGCTTCAACAGTACGTGAACCATGAACTTCCAGATGTTCAAGCCTGATTTAGAAAAGACAGAGGAACCAGAGATCAAATTGTCAGCACCTGCTGGATCATTGAAAAAACAAAAGAGTTCCAGACAAAATCTACTTCTGCTTTATTGACTATGCCAAAGCCTTTGACTGTGTGGATCACAATAAACTGTGGAAAATTCTTAAACAGATGACCTGTCCCTGATAAATCTGTATGCAGGTCAGGAAGCAGCAGTTAGAACTGCACATGGAAAAACAGACTTGTTCCAAATAGGAAAAGGAGTACGTCAAGGCTGTATATTGTCACCCTGCTTATTCAATTTATATGCAGAGTACATCATGAGAAATGCTGGACTGGATGAAGCACAAGCTGGAATCAAGATTGCCAGGAGAAATATCAATAATCTCATATATGCAGAGGTTATCTAATAACCACCTTCATGGCAGAAAGCAAAGAAGAACAAAAGAGCTGCTTGATGAAAGTGAAAGTGGAAAGTGAAAAAGTTGGCTTAAAGCACAACATTCAGAAAACTAAGACCATGGCATCTGGTCCCATCACTTCATGGGAAATAGACGGGGAAACAGTGGAAACAGTGACAAACTTTATTTTGGGTGGCTCCAAATCACTGCAAATGGTGATTGCAGCCATGAAATTAAGACACTTAATCCTTAGAAGAAAAGTTATGACCAACCTAGACTGCACATTATAAAGCAGAGATATTACTTTGCCATCAAACATCTGTCTCATCAAAGCTTTAGTTTTCTAGTAGTCATATATGGATGTGAGTTGAACTATAAAGTAAGCTGAGTCCCCAGGAATTGATGTTTTTGAACTGTGGTGTTGGAGAAGACTCTTGAGAGTCCCTTGGACTCCAAGGAGATCCAATTAGTCCATCCTAAAGGAAATCAGTTCTGAATATTCATTGGAAGGATTGATGCTAAAGCTGAAGATGCAAAGAACTGACTCATTGGAAAAGACCCTGCTGCTGGGAAGGAATGAAAGCAGGAGGAGAAGGGGATGACAGAGAATGAGTGGTTGGATGGCATCACTGACTCGAGGGACATGAGTTTGAGTAAGCTCTGAGAGTTAGTGATGGACAGGGAAGTCTGGTGTGCTGCAGTCCATGGGGTCACAAAGAGTCAGACACAACTGAGCCGACTGAACTGAACTGAACTGAATGAGTGTTCAGCAGGAGAATTTATTTGGAAGTTAAATAAATACTTATTTACATATACCTTACAATGTTTCATATGTATGATCTAATTTGGATGGGTGAATGATATATATTTGTGTTGTAACATAAGGCATTTGGGTCAGATTTGAATCCTTGACTTCTCTTCTATTGACTTTGCCCACTGCTTTCCTCAGTGAGTTCAAAAACTATATAGATAATTGATGGGTTAATGGAAAGGAGAAAGAATAATCTAGTTACTATTTCCTGGTAATATAACAAGATGACCAAATGATGCATTTCTGTTTGAATAATTTTTTGATAATGATGTGTGCTTGTGCATGTGTGTATATATATGAAAAAATTTGGTTATGACTATTTGTCTTAGTCCATTCTGGCAGTCACAGCTAATTACCACAGACTGGGTGGCTTATAAACAACAGAAATTTATTTCACAGTTCTGGAGCCTGGGAACTCCAAGTTGCTAACAGATTCAGTGTCTGGTGAAAATCAGCTTCGTGATCTATAGACAACCATCTTCTCTTTGTGTCCTCGCATGGTGGAAGGGAATGAGGGCGCTCTCTTGGTCTCTCCCATAAGGGCCTCTCTCATAATCCCATCACAGCTGCACACATAGACCTGTCCACATCCTACCTAGGCCATCAGTGTGTGTGTACTCAGCCATGTTCAACTCTTTGCAGCCCCACCGACTATAGCCCACCAGACTCCTCTCTCTGTGGAATTCTCCAGGCAAAAAGTCCTGGAGTGGGTTGCCGTTTCTAATCACCTCGCAAAGGCCCCACCTCCTAATGCTCTTACAGTGGGGCTTAGAAAGGGGTGGGTGTCACAAACACTCAGTCTAGGGCAGTATTGGAGCATTTTATGAGAATCATTTGCAGGCACAGGCATAAGTCCAATCAGTGGACTCAAATAGCAGAGCATGTGTGCCCGTTCAGTCGCTCAGTCGTGTCTGACTCTTTTCGACCCCAAGGACTGTAGCCCATCAGGCTCCTTAGTCCATGGGACTCTCCAGGCAAAAGTACTGGAGTGGGGTGCCATTTCCTCCTCCAGGGATCTCCCTGACTCAGGGGCCAAAACCATGTCTCCTGCATTGGCAGGGAGGTTCTTTACCACTGAGCCACCTGGAAAGGCACCGTATAGCAGAAAGATACCTGCAAAATGAAGGGGCCTTTCTCATGGATCTGAGATGGAGTAATGGGACCCTTCCCTCCTGCTTCAATTTGGGAAAACCTGGTTTTTCACTTACTGAAATGAGTTAGTATCTCCATGTCTTGAATTTTTAGAAAGTAAAAATTCATTCTAATTTACCATGATTACAAAAAATATTCACAGTAAATCACTGTGCACCTTTGTTTCCTTGAAACACAAAGAGCTCTATCTTAGTATTCAATGCAATATGATTCTGAATGACAGCCAGCCCTAGGAGGACCACCATATTCCACACTCAGAGGCCTCCTTAACTCAGTGGTATGCACCATGCATTCATTTCCTCATCATCTAATCAACTCTGTACATGTTACCCTACTGCGCCTCTGTAGTATTCTTCCCCCAAACCCATCATCTTGTTCTAATCGTGTGAAAAATATCAGACAAACTCAAATTGAAAGACAGTTTATGAGATACAAACTGGTGCTCTTCAAACTGTCAAGGTCATGAAAAACAAGGGGGAAAATGGAGAAACTGCCATAGGCCAGAGGAGATTAAGAAGATATGATATCTTATCATATGTGATAAGATGTGATATCTTATATGGAATTCTGGAACAGAGGGAAAACCTGAGTGGGAAACCCAAATAAAATCTGGTAACTTAGGTATTAGCAATGCACCACTGTTTTGACAAAAATGCCATGGTTATATGAGATGTTAACAGTAGAGGAAACCAGGCAAAGAGTTTATGGGAACTTTCTGTAATGCCTTCCAACTTTTTGTAAATACATAATTACCAAAAACAATGTTTATTTAAAGCAAAAAAAAATTTTTTTAATTGTTCTTAACTTCCTGGATACCCAGTCTAACTGGGCCTCTTTGATCAAGCAAGTTGATAATAGGCTTTAGACATCAACACAAAGCTCCGGTGAAGTTTTGTTCTTCATTATCCTATGGCCCCTAGAGAGTTGGTCCTAAACCAATACATCAGGAAGGAATCTTTTGGTTTCAAGTGACAGAACGTTCAAATTGAAGCAACAAACAAAAATGGGAATTTCTTGGTTCATGTAACTGAAAGTCCAGGATTGCAACTGTCTCTAGAATAAAAGAAATATTGTTGCCAGTTCTTCCTAAGTTCTTGGTCCTGCCTTCTGCTCTGTATCTTCATCCTAATGTCTTTTATCATGACCCTCTGCAGATCCAGACTCACATCCCTAAGAAAGAGGGGGGGGAGACGCAAACGATAAACATATGAACTAAATAATATAGACTGTTAGTGTATGGTGCATGCTGTGTGCAACAGAAAAAAATGGACTGGAGTAAGGGGCATTGGGGAGTTGGTGGGGAGAGAAGTTGTACTATAAACTGGATGGTCAGAGCAGGCCTTCTTTTGGAGGGGACTTCTAAGAAAAAAACTAGAAGGAGTTAGCCAAATAGTTATAATAACACAGCTAGATCAAAGTCCCTAAAGTGGAAGCATGCCTGGCCTGTTCTAGCAGTAGCAAAGTCAGAGTGGCTGGAGCAGGTTGACAGAAGAGAATGGAAGTCGGGAAGGTCAGAGGGACATCAAGTAGCCACCTCATGGGTGGCCTTGTGGATGATTAGAAGAACTTTGGTTTTTATTGAGTGACACAGGATTCATTGCAGGATTTTGAGCAGAGGAGTGTCATACTATGTTGTGGAATAAATTACTGGCAATAAGGGAAAATAAGGGAGACCAATAAGAAAACTCCAGCAGTAATATAAGTGGTTATAGCAATAAATGAGGGAAAATGCTAGCAGCTAGCACAGGGTTATAGGAGCAGAGATCATGAGAACTGGTAAGATTATATATTCATTCAGAAGAAAGAGCCTACAAAAATTCCTAAAGGAGTCAGGGTGCTTCATCAGAGCAATTGGAAAGATGGTGCTGTCATCAGCTAGATGGGGGGAGGGCAGCAGGTAGTATAGTTTGAAAGTAAAACACAGAGTTTAGTTTTAAACACAACAAAGATGAGGAAGAGGCAGTTGGATATAGGAGTCTGATGTTCAAAAAAGAGAGTTCTGGGCTTAAAAGGGTCAGCATATAGACCACATATACAAAGTCCTGGCATGAAACAGAAGGCCAATTCAAACTGAATGACTGAGAAGAGAAACATCTACAAAAGTGTGGCAGGATTAAGGGAACACAACAAGGAATGGTAGAGAACGCCAAAGGTGAGAACATCCTGGTGTAAGACACGTGGAGACAGTACTCATCAGCCTGAAGAGGGTGGCTGTGCAGAGGGGCCAGTTTGACAAGAGATGCAGCCTTCGGTGGAAGACCTCAGCCAAGCTGTGGCAGCCTGTCCAGGAATAATCACTCCAGCCTGGCTTTCCTTCTACCCACCAGTCTCATGCCAGTGCCTCCCACGGGCCAAACCCGAATGAAAAGTAGAGATCAAGGGAGCATGTTGCTGTGCTTCCAGGAGAGCAGGGTAGAAACGGGTGAAGAGTGAGTCTAGGAGATCAACAGAAAAGATGAAGCATACATACTATTTAAAGCTGAAGTGTCTGGATGGGATCAGTACAGAAGTACATGTGGATAAAGAACCAGGAGGACTGAAGTCTAAGCCCTGAATGTTTCAGTGTGAAGAGGAGCTGAGGATAGTGGTGAGCAGGGACGTAGGAGGAAATTCAAGTGCTATGTCTGGGAAATCAGCGACTCAGGGAGGAGAAAACTTTATTGAAAGCTGCGGCAGCATCAGATAAGATGAGGGCTGAAAACCAGCTATGGATTCCATAGCATGGAACTTACTGGTCCTGTGCATAGGAGTGGTGTGTGCAGAACATGGGGGCACACAGCTGGCTGAGTCAGGTGAAGAAGAGATGGGATGAGGGGACTCGCCTGAGCTGAGTGCTATCTCAAGGCATTTTTCTGCAAAAGGAATAAGAAACAGGACGGTAGCCATCAAGGGAAGCGGAGTCAGGAAAGGGCTTTGTTGTTTTCTTTGTCGTTTTGTCTTTAAAGAGAGAAGAACTAACATCATGTTTGCCTTCCAATGGGGATGACCTAATGAAGGTGCCAAGGTGGCACTAGTGGTAAAGAACCCACCTGCCAATGCAGGAGATGCAAAAGACACGGGTTCAACTGCTGAGTCAGGAAGATTCTGTGGAGAAGGGAGTGGCAACTCATTTCGGTATTCTTGGCTGGAAAATCCCATGAACAGAGGAGCCTGGCAGCCTGTAGTCCATGTGGTCACAAAGAGTTGGATGCAACTAACACCGTGTTTACTGTCTAATGGGCATGATCTAGTAGATAATAATTAATGATGTAGGGGTGAGAGGGGAGGAATGTTGGACTGATGTCCTCCCACTATACAAAGAGGTAGAGAGCTGATGCAAAAGCTCATATTAAGAAAAATATCAGTACAGAACTCACAGGCCTGCAGTGAGGAGTGAAAGAAATAATGCATGAAGAACAGTTGTCTCTAGCATAATAATAGTAATTATAATTTTATAATTAAACTTTTAATAAATTTTTCTCATCTATAGAAAGAAGTTGGCATATACTTCTGAAGTGCTGTCCAGGTCTAACAAGTTTTGAGATAAGATAACTCAGGAAGCTGCATGTGATGTCCAAAGAAAATCTAATTTCTAGGCTGAGGTCATGAGGTCACTTGGTAATATTTAAAATGAAATGTATATACAACTTAAATGTATACAGTTCAACAGCAGGCACCATGAGGAATTATAATGCCACGGGGTTGATTGCTACAGAAGGAAAACGGTTAAGAAAAATTTCTTGGAACACCTGAGGCTCTGAGACTCTCTAAAAGCGATTGAGTCGTGCAACACCAATCCTAGACTGGGTTGCTATGTAAACTGTGCTCTGTAAGGCATTTAAAGACTTAGCACAAGTGGCTTGACGTTTAATCTTTTAATGCCATTGCTTCATAAGTTCCTTGTAGGTTCAGTGAACAAGGAATTTAGACATAATATTAGAAACCTATTTTCAGGAAAGGGCTTAAGCATGAAAAAATGCCCTGCATTTTAGTGCACAAAAGAGGCTCCAGACTAATCTCTAGATTTACTCGGTCTAAGGGTAATTCTCGTGCAGGGATCCTGCTGCAAAGACTCATGCTTACACAGTAAATTGTCTGAGGTGCGCTCCTCTGTCATCAACTCTCTTCCCTCAGCACCTCCAAAGACCTCCTTCATTAAAGGGCTTGTGTAGATGGAAAAGCTCACACACATGCCAATTTGGGTCATCTCTCTGATGAAAGCCCAATGCACTGTGAAATATTCTGTGCCACTTACGGACTTGGGGATACTAGCACTTTTGAACAGCAGAAGTAATCACATGATGATGTGATCAAGCCCAGCGTGGATGTTCTACCACTTACCACCCAGCCAAGCAGAATGAAGGTGTCCATAACTCCCAAGCTGCCCCCGAAACCCCAGATGAACATTCGGAGCTCTGTCTGCGGTGCTGCCCCATGCTTGGGAAAAGCCGCACACCCAGCCTTACAGCAGCTCTGTGATGGTCTCAGAGGTTGATGGGATGAAGACCAATTAAAGCCATATAACCCACAGAAGCAAACAGACATGTTTCTGTGACATATAGGAACCATCTCACATATTGAATACGTGTACATTAGCAGCCCTGTAATAGATGGAGAAATAGAGTGTCAGGAAAAACAAATCACAATTTATCCAGCCTGAATAGGCAAAGCTAGTTTACATACATAGTTTACATAATTTTATTTTTCACATGTCACTTGGCACATTTTGCCTTTGAGCTTTGAGGAAGTGCTGAATTTGCTCTCCTCACTTTCCCCCCTCCTCCTGGGAACTTGACGAGTTACTTGACACTTTCTAAAATAACTTATCAGAATCTTCTTCAGTTTTTAATTTTCAGTTCCTTTAACTGCTCAGTAACTCTAGGTGCTTGGACCAGGATTTATGGCACTGGAAGGCCATGAGTTAAGTCCCTGGGATCAGGGGGGTTGGGTGGGAGGCTTGTAATGAGCTTGTGGCCCACACATGATGTCCCAATTTCTTGTTTGGACAAAGAAGGTAATTATCTGCACTTTCATTTTCCTATCTGGAAAATCCAGACAATGATAATCCCTTCAAAGGAATGTTGGATGAATTAGTAAAGTACTCTAAAATCTCTTGGCATTTCTGGATTCTAAATTCCACTACTACTATTTTACATTATTATATATATTATGCTTTATTTTGATAATGGTACTGTCAAGGATGTTTCTTCTTTAACCCCTAGTTCTGTGTATCATAGGGTTTAAAAAGAAAACCTAAGTTTGCAGAGAGAAAAACACAAGGAAAGTATGTTTGATATAGTAAAGCAATTTTACTCTGAGCCATCAAGGCATAAAGGAGAGATAAACTGTGGCATGTTTTATGACTTCAAGATAATAAACCCAAATTTCACTGATGTTTATAAAAGTTTAACATTAAGCCAAATATCATTGTCGCTTACAAAAGTGTAACACTGAAACAAGAAAATTCTTTTAAAGTAAAGATTTCTATTAGAACTGTTATTGTATGTATTCTGCCAGATGGCTCAGTGGTAAAGAATCTGCCTGCCAATGCAGGAGACATAGTTTCCGTCCCTAAGTTGGGAAGATCCCCTGGAGAAGGAAGTGGCAACTCACTCCAGTATTCTTGCCTGGAGAATCCCATGGACATAGGAGCCTGGCAGACTACATTCCATGGGGTTGCAAAAGAGTTAGACATGACTTAGCAACTGTCACAACAACTGCTATGACAAGAGTTTGGAATTTTCATCTCTTTTTTGCTACATTGGTGCTCAGACCTGCCTAATCTTGGTGGCAAACATGCTGGGGTTACCAGATTTAGCAAATAAAAATAGAGGACACACAAGTAAATTAGAATATCAGGTAAATAACCAATAATTTTTAGTATAAGTGTGTCCCATGCAGTATTTGGGACACATGCTGAAAAATCACTTGTTTATGTGACACACAGCTTAACTGGATGTCTTGTGTGGTATCTGCCAACCCTGGCATGCTGACATTGTTTGCCACACCTGTGGAGAGGGGTGAGCATGCTATATAGCATTGTCTAATAGACCCGGGGAAGAGGGGTGAGCTGGGTTTGGCAGAGTTAAGGGGTCTAGGGTCAGATGCCCCCCTGTGAAACATGGATCGCAGTGCTTAAGGGCTATCCATTAGTCTTGGTGAGGCCTGACTTGATACTGAGAGAGCAGAGCTGGTGGGTGTGGGCAGCAGGGGCAGGAAGAACAGAAAAGACGGAGCTTCTGCCCCTCTGTGCTCAAGCTCAGGTAGGCGGCCTTACACGACATTCCAAGGAGCTGTGTGAAGCTGATGCTGAAGTCCTGGGAGCAGCAGTCCACGGACTCATTGAGGAATCCTGGCCTTGGATGGCAGAGCAATTGCAGACTTTACCTTTCAGGTGCAAAGTTTAGTTCTTGCAGCCAAAAGGAGCTATGGCAGGTCAAGTGGCCTGATGTACAAATGTTCTCACATTTCAAACTTCAGCATAGAATTATTATCACTTCATGTTTGATATTTCATAAATATAAAATGAAGATCAAAGCACTGGCTCTCAAGTCTGACTTGGGTTTGAATCCTGGCTTCACCTTCTGTTTGTTAGACTTTGAGCAAATTGTGTGAACTTCTGCACTCTCTAAATAAAGGTACTAACACTGCTTCACAGGGATAGTGGGAGGATTAAAATAAGTCGTTTCTAAAATTCTTGATACAGTATCTGTCAGAGTGGAAAATCTCGGTAAATAGTGTCTATGTAGGGTGGATGTGGTCAGTTGCCCAGTCATGTCCGACCCTGTGCACTGTTGCCCATCAGACTCCTCTGCCCATGGGATTCTCCAGGCAAGAACGCTAGAGTGGATTGCCATTTTCTACTCCAGGGGATCTTCCTGACCCAGAGATCGAACCCACGTCTTGTATCTGTTGTATTGTCAGGCAGATACTTTACCACTAGCGCCCCCTGGGAAGATCCAGATAGTGTCTGTGTGCTATTACAAATTTTTCTAAAGGTCAATTTCTTAATCTGAACTGAATTCACGCAAGAAGCGTGTTCCAGTTGTAGACTTAATGATATTCATTGACAATCTCTGATGAAAAGTCCATAGCAAGTGTTAGATTGACCCTTAATAATTATCATCCTATTAGGGCAAAGAAGCCATTAGAATCCAGTGATTAAACTTTCTGTTACTTAAGCTATAACCCCATAATTACTGATGAAAAAAAACTCTGATTAACTAAATGCATGAGCTCCAATCGAAGAAAATCCTTCAACTCAATATAGGTATTTGTATTGATCAAAATGAGCTATTTCATCAGTTCTTCAGTAAAGTGTCCAAATGTGAACACTGCCTGCCCATGATATTGTCCCTTCCCAGACACATCTTGGCTGCTGAGAGTTAGCTCATGTGGAGTTGGTGGTTCTCATTTTGGATGTACTAAAGCATCATCTGGAAGGCTTCAAAAAAATAAATAAAAGCAAAAACAAACACAAAAATACTAAGAAATACCAATTTTATTAAAATTTTAATGGCAAATATAATGGGGAAACAATGACAAACTTCATTTTCCTAGGCTCCAAAATCACTGCAGATGGTGACTGCAGTCATGAAGTTAAAAGACGCTTGCTCCTTGGAAGAAAAGCTATGACCAACTTAGACAGCATATTAAAAAGCAGAGACATTACTTTGCCAACAAAGGTCCGTCTAGTCAAGGCTATGTTTTTTCCAGTAGTCATGTATGGATGTGAGAGTTGGACTATAAAGAAAGCTGAGCACTGAAGAATTGATGCTTTTGAACTGTGGTGTTAGAGAAGACTCTTGAGAGTCCCTTGGACTGCAAGGAGATCCAACCAGTCCATCCTAAAGGAGATCAGTCCTGAATATTCATTGGAAGGACCGATGCTGAAGGTGAAGCTCCAATACTTTGGCCACCTGATGTGAAGAACTGACTCTAGAAAAGATTCTGATGCTGGGAAAGATTGAAGGGAGGAGGAGAAGGGGATGACAGAGGATAAGATGGTTGGATGGCATCACTGGCTCGATGGACATGAGTTTGAGCAAGCTCTGGGTGTGGTGATGGACAGGGAAGCCTGGCTTGCTGCAGTCCATGGGGTCGCAAAGAGTCAGACACAACTGAGTGATTAAACTGAACTGAGGTAAGACATGAACATTACTATGTTTCAAAAGCTTTCTAACTGATTGTAACAAGTTAATTTGAAAATATTATGTAGAGGAAGGAACATGAGTTTTTGAGCTACAGCAGGTTATATTCAAAGCCTAGTTTCTGTGTTTCTTAGCTGTGTTGCTTTGTACAATTAACTAATTTTTCACAGCATCAGGTTTGCAATATACATTTTTTACTTGTCACAGTTTATCTTTAAATGATATTATAAGACTTGCTGTATAAGAGCCTTGCAGCAGCATACACCCTTTTTTCTCCTTTCTATTGTTTGTGCTATTTTTGTCATATATTTTACTTCTACATAAAGTATAACTCCATAATTAATTGTTACTGTTTTTGCTTTAGACTAAGTATCAGCAAACTATGGCCTATAAGTCAGTCACATGTTTCTGTAAATGAATTTTTATGTGATTACTGCCCCCTCATTAATTTACATTTTGTCCACATCTACTTTCATGCTGTAGCAGCAGAGTTAAATAGTTACAGCAGAGACTTTTATGGCCTTCCAGTCTAAAATATTCACTGTCTGGTCCTTTGAGAAAAAGTTTGCTAACTCTTATCTCAGACAATTATTTTCTAAGTTGATTAAAATTAAGAAACAATTTTTTTTATATTTGCTCTTATTTTTGTGCTTTTTGTCCTTTGTTTTTAACATGGTACTTTATGTAGATCTAAATTTTTATTGAAATCTAGTTGAGTTATAGTATTTTATTAGTTTCAGATATAATGGTTATAATGCCCTGTGCTATACAATATATCCTTGTTACTTATCCATCATAGACATAGTAGTTTGTGTCTCTTAATCCCATATCCCTATCTCGCTCCTTTTCCCTTCCCTCTCCCTACTGGTGACCTCCAGTTTGTTTTCTATATCTGTGAGTCTGTTTCTGTGAATTTAGTAGAACATTCATTGTATATTCTTTTTAACTGTGGCATTGAATTCTACAGTGAGATGTATCATGGTCCAAAAGGATTTATCCCAAGTGGTTCAAATAAAGAGACTTTATTGAAGGAATATTCGTAGATGCATGGACAGGTTTAGGGGAATAAGTAACTTGCTTGAGGTTTCTAGTATTTGTATATGTTCCTTAATCCCCAGATGCGTGTGGAAGTGGGAAACATCATGAGCAAAAACCAAGTGAGCCTGCTGTTGACTGGATTTCTTTTGTTTCAAGGCAGTTGTATTAGTCAGGGTTCTCTAGATAAATAGAACCAAGAGGATATGAACATGTATAAAGAAATTTAAAGAATTGACCGTTATGGGGGCAAATCCCAAAATCTGCAAGGTGAATTGGTGGGCTAGAAACAGGCAATGATTATGAGTTTGTTCCAGTCTAAGTCCAAAGTCCCCTGAGAACCAGGGGAATCGATAGTGTATTTCCTGTGTAAAGGCTGGTAGACTTAAAACTCAGGAAGAGCTAATGTTTCAGAGCAAAGGCAGGGAGAAAAAAAAGGCCAGTGTCTCCATATTAAGGCAGTCAGGCAGGAATAATTCTCGCTTGCTTGGGGTCAGACTTTTTGTTCCATTTAGGTCTTCCACTGATTGGATGAAGCCCACCCATATTAGAGAGGGCAATCTGCTTTATTCAATCTAGTGATTTAAATGTTAATCTCATCCAAAAACATCCTCCTAGCAACACCCAGAATAATGTTTAATCCAATATCTGAGCACCCTATGGACCAGTCAAGTTGACACATAAAATTAACCATTACAGCAGGGAATAGACCATCTGCTTATTTCAATTCATGAGGCACTTTATCTTTGAGGACTGTCATTCTTTCTAATTAAGAGCTGATGGTGATGTCCTTTTTGGGTAATATAGGCATGACAGCATGTGTGTGTGTAATACATGATATATATGCACATATATATAGTTACATATTTTTTTTACAAGAAACACAAGATCTTTGGTCCAGAAAACAAACCATTTGTATTCACTGAACATTTAGCTATGTGCATCAATCACCATGAGGGCTTGACGCCACTCTGCACATGCAATAGAATTGCACCATAAGAGAGGAACCCTGAAGTTATGAAACTTAGAGCCTTTATAGGTTGCTCACACACTCATTTATCCTCCCTTCCAAAGGGGGAGAAAGACCTCTACTCTAAAAAATGTATTAATAAACAAGATCTTCTCTGGAGGGGAGAGTGGAAGGAGGCTACCTTTTTTTCACTATCTTGGAATGCAAAAAAATGATACCAGTGGGGATAAGTTCTATACTTTCTCCAGAACAACACACTGTGTCCAATTTCCAAGGCACATTTTCCTTTCAGACTTTAAATGCAATGATCTTCTTTTCTGTTGGCAAAATAATCTCTGGCAAAATCAGGTGCCAGAGATCTTTATAAATCATAAATAAAGATAATTTTTCTCTTTAATTGGTTTTCCTAATCCTTTTCCCCACTGATAAGCAAGAAATGTAGATGGCCTTAGAAATTTGCTTCCTTTTTTTTTTTTTCCTGTAACTTAGACAAGAGCTGGCTCAGCTCAATTAAGCTAGTCTGCAGAGGGGTAGAAAGCCTTTGGTTGATGTCAATACTCATGGTAGGCAGGGTATTCCCAGGGTCTGATGTGTATACTCCCGAGGGCTTTTTGTGTCTAGAAGTCCCTTGATATATTTTTTGCAACTTAGAAAAATTATATGTCTCCAATCCTTCCAAGGTTAACCTACAGGTAGGTACTACGGTGCAGGAATGGGACCCATTTTTGTTCTTGGAGTGCTCTCTGACTGTTGATCAAAGCAGGACCCTGTGTGTGGAAACTTGTCCAGGGTGGAGACAGAACATTTCTGCCAGGAATGTGCTGTGGAATAACTGAGGGGTTGAGGGATGACATGTTTTCTGCTTCTCTGGGTGTTGTTTTTGTTTTGGCTGCTCTGGGTCTTTGCTGCTGCATGCAGGCTTTCTGTTTGCAGAGAGCAAGGGCTGCTCTCTAGCTGCGGTGCACAGGCTCTCATTGCAATGGATTCCCTTGCGGAGCACAGGCTCTAGGGCGCGCAGGCTTCAGTAGCTGATGTGCGTGGGCTCCGCAGTTGTAGCTCAAGGGCGTAGTTGCCTCACAGCATGTGGAATCTTTCCGGACATTGAACCCATGACCCCTGTTGGCAGGCAGATTCTTACCTACTGGACCATCAGGGAAGGCCACTATTTCTCTATTTTTAAGATTTTTTCCCCATCAATATAATTTTGCATCTTTGCTGTGTATTGCTAGTGTGACCATTATGACCACATGACAGTAAGGAGTGCAGATCTTATATTTTGAAAGACAAAGCTTTCAAAAGCTTTTTTTAAACTTTCTTTGCCTTTTTCCAAGAAGCAGTTTCCTGGTGATCAAACAGCCCATATTCTTTCTCTTCAGGTTGAAACTGTCTCATTCCACTTATCCTAATTGGAAGTAATGAAATTACTGTTCTTTCTGATATCTTCATTAAAATACTTTGCCATTTTGCTGTCATCACTTTCTAGAAGTTTCTGTGAGTGAAATTTCATCCTTTTGATTGTCTTATTTTGTGGAATATGATTTTAAGTATGAAGTTTTTCTTCCTCATGATTATAATTTTTTTCTATCTAGAGAAACTATGGATAACTAAAACACAAATCCTTCTATCATATCTCAGATATGATATCCTTCTACAACAGAAAATATACTCAAAATGCTAATGTGCTTACCAAGCAGGTGGTGTTTGATAACACTAAGAAATATCACCATAATCACATCTGCCCAGTGGAAAAGAGGAAGTTCTGATTTTCATCTTATATTCCAAACTGGAAGCTACTTTTCTGTGAAAAGGAGAAGGTTTATATGATTTTTCCACAGTGATAGCCAGAGAAAAGGGACTAACTTAGGTTTAAAGCATCAAGCCAACCTGTCTAGGACCGCTGAAAGCTTTGAGCATCAGAATAGATACTGCCAGAAACAGAGTCTCTCAAGCAGAGAAGCTAGACCCAGATGTCAAGAGAAAATGTGAGATACTTTGCAGTATATGTGAGGAAAGTCTAGCCTTTTAACAATAAGCTTCAGCTTAGGGAAGCACAGGGAAATAATAAACCTTTTAGGTCCCTAGAAATTAGTACAGTGGCTGGAACATGGTAAGCACTTAATAAATGCCAGCTGAATAAATACATGAATGAATGACTAAACCTGAACACATGGCCCAAGTGTGTCAGGCTTACTGTATTCCCTTTTCAGGAGAGGTTATTCCAGATTCCTTACCTCTCTTAGGCTACGTGCTTGGTAGTCTCATTCCCAGTGATAAACTTCACCGTTCATCTGCTCTTCCAGGAAGAAAAAACCCACCACTGATTTCTCACTACTAGCCCAGGATCCAGGGTAGAAAGATCCTGGATTGATAGCATTGTTCTATGGAGGCTGCAGAGAGTGCTAGGGGACCAGATGGATGGGGTGGTGGTGGTTTAGTGGCTAAGTCATGTCCAACTATTGCAACCCCATGGACTGTAGCCTGCCAGGCCCTTCTGTCTATGGGATTCTCCAGGAAAGAATACTGGAGTGGGTTGCCATTTCCTTCTCCAGGGATCTTCCTGACCAGGAATTGAATCTAGCTGCCCTGCATTGCAGGTAGATTCTTTACCTACTGAGCTATGAGGAAAGCCCCATGGATGAATGGGCTAAGTTAGCATAATTAAGTGATTTATGAGCAATCTAGACCCTAGCTGTGCCTTTCTGTGGTAGGGCCATTCTGAGGGTTTGACACTCTCTTAACAGATCAACTTCTCAAAGAATGGATACTTTTGTTCCTGCATCACTTCAAGGATGTAAAAACCTTCTCTGCCTCTGTCCTTACCTAGGTCTATCTTAATCCAACCTCATTCTTACAGCATTTAAGCCAGTTGCTTCTCCAACAGTCATGGTACTCACCTACTGTAGTCACTCCAGGTGGCCTCCATGTGGATGCTTTGGAGAAACTGACCCCGCCCCATTCCATTAAGATTAGAAATTGCTGGGGGGAAAAAAAGACAGAAGATGAGAATAGTGATTAGAGGAGGGATATCACTGAGAATTTGGATGGTCAGGGAAGGCTTCATTGAAGTAATGACCTCCATTAGGTCTTGCAGGGAGTATTGGTAAGAAGAGGAGAGTGTTGGCAGTAAATGGTGGGGGCAGAGGCAGGATGAGGAATGTTGTCTTCTGAAGACAATCAGCAGACCATCAGACAGAAGATGTAGGTGTGGGGTAAGAATTGTGGGTGATAGGGTGGGAAAGTTGAGTGTGCAGCTCAAAAAGCACTTCAAATTTCAGGCTAAAAGGTGAGACTTTCTTCTGTTTGCTAAACTATGAAATTTTCAGGTGAGTTTCACAACTCAACCAACTTTAGCAAAAAGAATAGGATATGGTTAACACACTTAGGAAAAAAAGTCTAAACATCTTACCAGAGCTAACAAGACCCCGCAACATCTGCCTATCTCCCTAACCCTGAAGTGAAGTGAAATGAAGAAGTTTCTCAGTTGTGTCTGACTCTTTGCAAACCCGTGGACTATACAGTCCATGGAACTCTCCAGGCCAGAATGCTGGCATGGGTAGCCGTTCCCTTCTCCAGGGGAACTTCCCAACCCAGGGATCAAACCCAGGTCTCCCACATTGCAGGCAGGTTCTTTACCAACTGAGCCACCAGGGAAGCCTTCCCCAACCCAATCTCTCCCCAAAGAAGGTGGACAGCTGACAGCCTCTTCCACAGCACTTGCAACAGTGGGGAAAACAAACCCTTTACTGAAGGGCAATCAGATGGATAGGTATCACATCTGGATTGGGATCACACAGAGCTTCAGGATAGTTCTTGCCTTGAGCAAGGGGGAAAAGGGATGGAGGGACATGGAATGTTAGCTGGACTTTTAAAAACTATATTTTAAACACTAGAAGGTGATCTGAAGCAATGTTATCATCTTTTTATATACACTGATTGACTTATTGGTGTCCACTGTATTATTTTCTCTACTTTTCAATGTACTTGTATACTTGGAATATTCAGTCAGTTCAGTTTCTCCGTCGTGTCCAACTCTTTCAACTCCATGAATCGCAGCACGCCAGGCCTCCCTGTTCATCACCAACTCCCGGAGTTCGCTCAGACTCACATCCATCGAGTCAGTGATGCCATCCAGCCATCTCATCTTCTGTCGTCCCCTTCTCCTCCTGCCCTCAATCCCTCCCAGCATCAGAGTCTTTTCAAATGAGTCAACTCTTCCTATGAGGTGGCCAAAGTACTGCAGTTTCAGCTTTAGAATCATTCCTTCCAAAGAAATCCCAGGGCTGATCTCCTTCAGAATGGACTGGTTGGATCTTCTTGCAGTCCAAGGGACTCTCAAGAGTCTTCTCCAACACCACAGTTCAAAAGCATCAATTCTTTGGNATTTCTTTGGAAGGAATGATGCTAAAGCTGAAACTCCAGTACTTTGGCCACCTGATGTGAAGAGTTGACTCACTGGAAAAGACTCTGATGCTGGGAGGGATTGGGGGCAGGAGGAGAAGGGGACGACCGAGGATGAGATGGCTGGATGGCATCACAGACTCAATGGACGTGAGTCTGAGTGAACTCCGGGAGTTGGTGATGGACAGGGAGGCCTGGTGTGCTGCGATTCATGGGGTTGCAAAGAGTCAGACCCGACTGAGCGACTGAACTGAACTGAATTGAACTGATCTCCTTTCGGATGGACTGGTTGGATTTCCTTGCAGTTCAAGGGACTCTCAAGAGTCTTCTCCAACATCACAGTTCAAAAGCATCAATTTTTCAGTGCTCAGCTTTCTTTATGGTCCAACTCTCATAGCCATACATGACTACTGGAAAAACCATAGCTTTGACTAGATGGACCTTTGTTGGAGAAGTCTCTGCTTTTGAATATGCTGTCTAGGTTGATCATAGTTTTTCTTCAAAGGAGCAAGGGTGTTTTAATTTCATGGCTGCAGTCACCATCTGCAGTGATTCTAGAGCCCAAGAAAATAAAGTCTGTCACTGTTTCCATTGTTTCCCTATTTATTTGCCATAAAGTGATGGGACCAGATGCCATGATCTTAGTTTTCTGAATATTAAGCTTTAAGCCAACTTTTTCACTCTCTTCTTTTACTTTCCTCAAGAGGTTCTTTAATTCTTCGCTTTCTCCCCTTTATTAGCATATGAAATTATCCAGCCCATAAAAACTAACCACACCACATTTCACTGCTGCACTCACATTCTGTAATGGTCCAGAGTATGTCTGTGCTGGAGTGTGCTTCTCCCTGAATCTGTATAAATCCATTTCTTATCTATCACTTTGCTTCTCACTGAATTCCTTCTGCAATGAGACATCAAGAACCTGAGCTTCATTAGGTCCTGACGCCAGGTACCGTGCACTTAGGCTGGGTTTGAGTCCCAGCCACGTGAGTTCAAGTCCTAATCTGAGACAAACGGTTTCACTGTCACAAAGAGCTGAAAATTGAATCATACAATTGTTTGAAACTAATACCTCATGGATTTATTTAGATTTAAGGATGAACTTATACCATTTTGTCAGGCTTGCTTTCTGTCATTCACTTCATTTTTGCTGAAATGCATATTCCTTTTCTAACTAAATAATTCTGAAGCATTATTTTGCTCTCATAATTCAATTGCAGGTAAATCAGAGATATCTGCAAAGTCTAATTTAGAAGCAAAGAAGGATTCTTCTGCCTGGTATAATAATTCATTTCAATTAGCATGATGAAACCAACCACAGAGTCATTTTTCACTGAAAATGTTGTGGTGGAGTTCAGGGAAATATTAAAGACATTTCTAGAAGCACAAACAAGCTTACACATGCACTTAGTCACCCTAAGGAGAAAGAAGATTACAAATCATCTCTTCACACAGATAACAATGCTCTTTCCTCTTCAACACTATGGTGAAAGGGAATTGTATGTAGCTTATTTACAAGCACTCATCATGATCCCAGGACATGTCCCATAAAAAGAATCCTTTTATTTGCATTTTTCTTTTTTAATGCAGTTATCTAAGGAAAAGATAAAATAGAGTCTATTGTGGGTTTTAATGAAAATATGGTAGAAAAATATCAATAAGAACAGATACCGTTTCCAGGAACCAAATGATATTGAATAAAACTGATATAAGTAAGAGTTGCCAAGAAATTTCTTATACAAGCTTAGGGAGATTTTAAATTTTGTAAATAAGAAATGTAAAAAGATAAATCTAATTAATATAGAGTCTGTCTTGCCCGTGAATATATGTATTGGTAGAGATGGAATGAGCAAAGCGAGTTGACTTGTAGCAAACTAAAGAATGAAATAGTGGGAGGACAAGATGAGCTGTAAAACTAATTGGGGTCCAATATGTTTTGGGCTGCATTTAATTTTCTCGAGGGGAAAAGAGGTCAGGAATGGAATGAAGTCAATGAGAACTAGAATAAGGCTCACCGGAAAAAGTAAAAAGCAAAATAGCCAACATTGAAAGGTCAGTGAATATCTAGAGACAGGAAATGAACTTTAAACAAAATAGAAGGTGGTATTTCTATCTGTTTGAGAGCTGTTAAAATTGCTATTGAAAAAGGCAACATAAATCGCCAGGTGTTGCTTGCATGAAATCTATTTAACTTATTAGAAATATCAAAAACATAGATGTTTTGCACTGGACCATAAAAGAAATATTAAAACTCACAGCAAAATTGTTGCTATTTATCAAAATTCACTTCATATTTTACTATAATACTTTTTCTTGAAAGGAGAAAAAAACAACTCCTAAATTATCTCACTTAGGAAGTCTTCATTAAGCTAATGATTATTAGTATAAAACTTTACCCATAAATGTGAAATTAAATAAGATAATTTCCTTCTTTCATTAAAAAGCTGCTGCCAGTCAAAACCTTTTAGGTTTGATATCTGACATGCAGCACTTTACATCAGAAAAATATGACTGCAAGTTTGGTTGATGTTCTCTTGCACTCACTGTCTTAAGCAGTAGCAATGACTGAATAATGCAAATAACAAATTAGCATCCAAATACTTTCAAAGTAAAACTAAAGCAAATAATTGCCATTTTGAATAGCCCCATCTTTTTTATTTTAGAAAGATTGGTTTTTAGAAATAAATGTTCATGGAGTTTTTTTGAGGATTAATAATCTGCCTACAATGCAGGACACTCAGGAGACGCAGGCTCGATCCCTGGGTTGGGAAGATCCCCTGGGTTCTTGCCTGGAGAATCCCATAGACAGAGGAGCCTGGCGGGCTACAGTCCATGGGGTCACAAAGAGTCAGACATGACTGAAGTGACTCAGCAGAGCACACAGCAATCATTAAAATTAACACCAATTTTTAGACAGTTTCTCTCCTCGAGGAGGCATTCATAATTGTGATATATTGGTGTTCTTGTCTTCTCCTGCCTTCCTGTCTGATGCTGTGAGGTTCTGGGAAAGACCATATGATGTAGCAGGATGATGCTGGGGTAACAGACAGCATAAACAGGCTTGTAAAACTCCAACAGGTCGCCAACAACCCGGTGTTGTGCCTAGAGCTTCCAGTTAACACTTGCGTTCTCTCTTTTTCCCCCAGGCATTCTGTTAAGGTTTTTTTTCATATATCACTACTGCATGTAAATATTTGGACTGGCCCTTTCTGGCACTATACACCTATGTTATGCTTTTAAAACTGTGACTTGTCCTCTTCCACCCACTTGTGGCAAAAACTGTTTTGCCTACATTTTTTCCCCAGTCACACGTATTCTGAATCTTTCTGGCATCCCCGCCACTTGACAGTTCGTTCTCATTTGGCTGCAGTGGAGTGTCACCAAGGCTCTCCTTCCCCCTCCCTTTAAGTAAAGGAATGAATTGGAAAATGTGCTATACTTTGCTATCTTGGCAAGAGATGAGGAGGGTCAGAAAGGAACATAGAAAGTTGGAACTTAATGGAAGAGTAGCCTATGGCATTCATTATAAAGACATATACCCCAAACTTCAAAATTGCTTAAGGGCAGCACTCTGATTGTTGAGGGGACAAAGGGACTTGCTTTGAAGCCATATTTGTTCCACAAATGTGCTTTTTTACTTTGATTGTATGGGAAGAATTTGGGGTTTGGGAAGAATGATGGGATTTGTGGATTAGGATTAAAGATCTAGAGTTCTCCCCTCCCCATCACCCCTCCTGCAAAATAGACCTCTTTCTGCCCCAAATTTAGCCATCACGAAAATCTACTGACATTTATTTGTAATGTACTTGAACTATGAAAGAGTAATATATGTTTACACACTATATATGTTTTTTCCCTTCTTTGTTAAGCACATGAATGGTAAACAGAAAGAACTTATCTTAAAAATCAGCAGGGCAGCACTAGCTGGAATGTAATTTTACAAAACCTGGCCATCTTTCAACAAGAGTGGGTGGATTTTTAGCGCTACAAATGTTTGTGTATTATGAAGTATTTGCCATGGTGACAAAGCTGGGAGAAACATCCCATTAGCCACAGACGGGCTACAGATTGTTCTGATTATCCATGTCCAAAACTCAGTCTGGCTACAGTTTGTGTTATTTTCAGTGTTTATAAGTGCTACGTTTTTCTCTCTTTTTTTTTTTTCCCCCTAACACACTAACCTACAACTTAGCAAATATGGGTAAATGTAGGCATTTCATTTAAAGTTATCTTTAAACATGTTTAGGGCTTATTCGTATAACCCATGTGTGGATTCTGTGTGTGTCATAATTACGTTTAGAGTGAATGTGTTTATAGTGTTAAAAATAATAAGCTTTGAAAGAAAGAGAAACTTGTGAAAAACATCCTGCAGCACTTATTAAAAATTATAAAAGAGTCTTGGAGAGAGAAAGTGAACAAGAAGCAATGAAGTGTCTGCCCTAATTTATTTCCAGAGATTTCTGACTATTGATTTCAGTTTTAAAAGTTATAGCCTCTATTTTTAAAAGTGACTTTTATCTCAAGTACATGGAGATAAATGTGAATTATAAATAGCCGACAGAAAATCTGCCACTGCATATGAAGAATCCACATTTTTTCCTGTTCCAAACATTTCCCTGCTAAGAAAAACATAGGAAAAATTTTAATGACTCCTTTTGCCCCTATTTTTGGGGAGAAGGTTTATAAGCAAACGTCGTTTTATATAGTAGAATGAATCGCCATGTAACCAAAACCTAGTATCAGACAGAGAATTGCTTTGAAGTTACTCATGGCTGTGCAAGGTAGAAAGCAGGTAGAATAAGAGAAAAAGTAGATCTAAAAAAAAAAGGTCATATAAAGGTTAAAGAAAATAGGTCACAGCAAATTAATCCTTATCATCTGAGTAGCATTGCTGCTAAATTAAACCACAGTGGAAGCTGGAACAGTCTGAAAACTTAGTGAAAAGACATTACACAATTACTTCTGCAACTGCGATGTCACAAACTTTTTCTTAGTTCTCTGGGTGACTTTTAGTGGAGGTGACACGGATGTTTCTTTCTCACATAAATGAAAGAATTCTAATTCACTTATTTATCATTTGGTCTTTCAGGGCAGGCAATGTAGCAGATCATTTCACTAAACAGGGCTGAGGCAGACATCTTAATGAGGAAATAAAATGCCTGTTACAGGTATCTTAAGCAAATAAAGGTTTGCTTACTCCTTCCAAAAGTGTGCTAATTCAAGTGTACATCTGTGCAAACTGTTGTTTCAATAAAATATAAGATTTTCATAAACCCTAAATATACTCATGCCCAAAAGGGGACCTACCAGTACATTATACAATTTTGGAAGAGGCAAATTAAAGAAACTTAGTTTTACAAGGACAAAGGATTCTAAAATCTTATTTCTAGGATATTGAATATGTCTGAATTAAGCATTTTAATAACCCTATTTCTAAAGTTTGTCTTGAGATTTGATTCTAATACCAGTTACACTTGTTCTTGCCCATAAACAAGTTAGTTAAGGCTGGGATTATACATTGAAGACGTCAGCACTCATGCAACTCAAGTTCCTAGCACAGCTAAACAATTTCAGTGGCCAAGGAGCAGAGAATCAGAATGGTGCGTGAGCACCCAGGGCAGTATTCTATGAATATTTGGCTATAACCATTTATTTCTGGCCTACATTTGCTTCAGAATTTACATTTGGCATTCTCCAAAAGGCAATCTGGATCACTGCCTTCTAAACTTCAGCTGAGATGTTCTTTGGAGATTTCTCTATCATATTTGGCTCATGACTAAATAGAAATAGACAGACATAAAAGACTAAATTTCTGACACATCTCTTAGAATGGCAAATTTTAATATTTAAAGAATGCCCGGCACATATTTGTGTTTCAATTGAGCCCTTACACATCTGTTACTTATTTTGGAGCAGCCTCTATCACATATGCAAAAGTCTTTTGCAGATAAATTACTGCATTTCAATCTAAAATTACATATAAAGGATTTCATTCTTTAGAGGAAAATTCTTTGCGTGGTTATCACAAAAGGCTCACGTGGGTCTCCACAAAGGAGTTCGGCATCCTAACGCGAGTGCATTAACGTATGTTGAGTTACCGGAGGTACTGCTGTAATAATAGTACGCGTGCTTTTTTTATTTGAAGGCACAGATCACAACAATATCATTGAGGGTACAGACAAGCAAAAGCCGCCTATTTACCTTACAGCGGGGGCCTAGGATTTATATAGATTCCTCTTTGGAAAAGGCACTGTGTACCTTCTTCATCCCGTAACTTCTCCCCCAAAGCCTAGAGAGTCAGCAGGAAGATACTTGCGAGATTGCTTCCTCTGTATTTGCATTTTCTTTTTTTTTTTTTTTTTTTGTATTTGCATTTTCTGTACACCAGCTTCTTCACCCCTCCCTCCCACTTGGTAAGTAGAATACTAGATGCATACCCCTCAAAGAACCAGCCATTCAAATCTGGGAAGTTTTGAAACTCTGGAAGGCACAGCACTAGAAGACCTACCACCCCTTCTCTTTATTCCCATGGGAAGAGGACTGGCTTACCCGATTGGTGAGACTGGATACAAGGCCATATTCCCATTAGAAATTCAGCCTTTCAAAAGCTCCCTGGACCTGACTCCCCACAAACCAACCACATTCTCCTTTTTGTTTTCCGCTATCTTGTCTGTACTAAGCAGAGCAACTGCTCTGCTCACCACTCCCTGAAGGTCAGTTCAGGGTGAGGGGAGGTGGGAAGTAAAGCCTAGGGGCCTTGGGTTTAAGCCATATTCTCTCATACATTATTAGCAAGAAAGCCTTCTTTTGATTCCTATCTGACCCCTTTGATTTACTTACCTACCTCAGATTCAGAGAGAATAAGAAGTAAGCTATCTGGGATTTTGAAAACATCCCAAAAGTTCTCCTTTATAGCAGTTATCTTATTGGGCTTTAAGATTTGCTTGGCCATATACTTTCTTACTGGGCTTCCCTACTGGCTCAGACAGTAAAGAATCTGCCTGCAATGCAGGAAACCCAGGTTGGGAAGATCCCCTGGAGAAGGGAATGGCTACCCACTCCAGTATTCTTGCCTGGAGAAATTCATGCACAGAGGAGCCTGGCGGGCTACAGTCCATGAGGTAGCAAAGAGTCAGATATGACTGATCAACTAACGCTTTCACTTTTCATTATTTTTGCTAGACTAAGCAACATGACAGTGAGACATATTTCTTTCCATCTTTGTAAACCCTGGCTTAAGATACAACACAATATTCAATTAATGTGGTTTATATCCATCAACCAATGGCACTAGTACCAAATAAAATAGTAATGAAGTGATAATCCGATTTTAAAGGACTTCATTCAACCAATTACATCAGCTGTATTAATAGGTATAAAATTATCATCTAGGGAAAGTGAGATATTGCTTGATTTAACCTAGTAACTCTTAGAAGTACTGACGTGTACCTCCCCTCCTGTTACTCCCCCTAATACTCCCCCTTCTACCACATACAAACTACTATAATGTATAAAACACTCTACTTTTCAACAAGCCATTATGGAGACTGAGTAAATAATAAGACAGTGACTATGTAAATATCTCATGTATCAGGAATCTCCAGTCTTTTCTTGAAGAATGTTGTCGTTGTTTAGTCGCTAAGTTGTGTCCAGCTCTTCTGTGACCCCATGACTAGAGCCCTCCAGGCTCCTCTCTCCATGGCATTCTCCAGGCAAGAATACTAGAGTGGGTTGCCATTTCCTTCTCCAGGAGATCTTCCCAACCCAGGGATCAAACCTGAATCTCCTGCATTGGTAGGAGGATTCTTTACCACTAAGCCACTGGGGAAGCCCTTCTTGAAGAACAACACTTTGTTATTTCCCTAAAGTGTTTTCAATTATTCTGGGCCCAAGGACTGAGCTAGGAGCTTCTTCTCATCTTTTGCTTTCATAAAAAGGAGAGAGGGCCAAGAGCAAGATGACATGGACCTCTGAATACCTTCACAATCCTTGTGGAATTTCCTGAAGTTATACACACAAGCTTGAAAGTGTTTTTCACACAAAATTTGAGTCCTGCTAAATACTTTTCCCATAAATATATGTGGCTCTAAATATGGACCAACCCAAGTAAGTTGTTGTTCTTAGCAATAAGCATTAAACAGTCATAACTAAACTAGAAAACTTAATTGTAAGAGTCATTATAAGACAAACAGATTCAATGAAGGGAAGCAAAGCAACACAGATTATAATATCCAGAGAGGGGGCTGAAGAGCTGTGAATGAACAATTCTCCTTCTTCAGCTCAGCTACCCAAGAATGAATTGCCATCTTTCATCTTGTTATTGTTATTGTTGTTATTGTCATTGTTTGAGGGTTTGCAGAGTTTCTGATGACAGGTGGTTATGGTCAAGTCTCTTCATCATTATGCACACCCGTGATGCTCATATTCTGTCTCAGATAATTGGAGTAATTAGCAATTAATTTTTTTGCCAATAGAGACTACTAAATAAACCTGAAAACCCATTAACAGCACCAATACTTTCTCTTGTGTATTCTGACCCATTAATTTGACTAAATCCACTGAACTAGTCCACTAATCTATTTAATCAAATCAAATCTCTTCAAATTGTCTCTCATCCTCTTTATCAGAAAAGCAAGAATGGACTTAGTTATACATATTCGGGATAGAAGAAAATATTGAGGAAGCAATGTTTGCTTAAGTCCTGGCTTAGCAAGAGGTGGAAGAAAGAGTGGATCATGGAAGAGGTAGTAATAGGATATAGATGATCCCCAACTTTCAATGGTTCCACTTACAGTTTTTCCAGTTCATAATGGTGGGAAGGGGATAAGCATTCAGTAGAAACCACACTTTGAATTGTGCATTTTGATCTTTTCCTGGGCTAGTGATATGTGGTATAATCTTCTCTTGTGATGTGAGGCAGCCACACTATCAAGAGAGTAAACAACCAACACACTTACAGGTACTCTGTTTTATACTTTCAGTGGTCAGTAAAGTCCATGAGATATTCAACTTTATTATAAAATAGGCTTTGTGTTGGAGGATTTTGCCAACCTGGGAGCTAAAAGATTGTTCTGAGTGCCTTTAAGGTAGGCTGGGCTCAGCTATGATGTTCAGTTTAGTTAAGTTCACACACTCAGTCGTGTCTGACTCTTTGCAACTCCATGAATCACAGCACGCCAGGCCTCCCTGTCCATCACCAACTCCCGATGTTTACCCAAATCATGTCCATCGAGTCGGTGATGCCATCCAGCCATCTCATCATCCCCTTCTCCTCCGCATCAGGGTCTTTTCCAGTGAGTCAACTCTTCACATGAGGTGGCCAAAGTACTGGAGTTTCAGCTTCAGCATCAATCCTTCCAAAGAATAATCAGGACTGATCTCCTTTAGGATGGACTGGTTGAATCTCCTTGCAGTTCAAGGGACTCTCAAGAGTCTTCTCCAACACCACAGTTCAAAAGCATCAATTCTTTGGCGCTCAGCTTTCTTCAAAGTCCAACTCTCACATCCATACATGACCACTGGAAAAACCATAGCCTTGACTAGACAGACCTTTATTGGCAAAGTAATGTCTCTGCTTTTCAATATGCTATCTAGATTGGTCATAACTAGGTGTAGTAAATACATTTTTAATTTATATTTTCAACTTACGATGGTTTTATTGGGATGTAATCCTATCATAAGTTGAGGAAGATCTGTATAAGGGTTTTGGAGAAGAAGATGAATGAGAGAGGCCAAGGGTTGAGAGGAAGATGAGAGGCACTGCTGGGTGACAGGAGACAGGGAATTCTGGGAATGTGACCTGATGTTATTGGGAAGGGTGTTGACGTTGGCTGACACTGACGTTTTTTCCCAAGTATTGTAGAATGAGCTGTGATATCATTATAAGATCAATGAGCTATAAGGTTACTTTAGCTGCTCAAGCAAACTCCTTCTAGGCTACTTCCATATGGATGTGAGACAGAACTCCATCTAAAAGAAAATAAATAAGCCCACTTCTCTGTTTTTCAAAGTAAGATGTCCCTTTTGCTGCCTGATATTGAAAATATATGCATCTAGCTTTAATATAAATGATATCTAAACTCTAAATATCTTTCAGAGAGCTTAACTTGGCCCATTGTGTGCAGTTTTATTGCATTTTACCTTGAATTCTATTCAGGAGTAAGTAGGATATAAATTATAAATAAAACAAGCTTAAAAAACAAACCCTTCTGCTCCAGGGTTGATAACACTATTAAGTATCCTGAATCAGAAAGAAAATATGCCTTGTATTTTCTTTGCTCTGTTTAACAAGGCAAGAACCTATTGTCTATTTTAGAAAGATTTTTATCCACAATCTTACCTTAAAATGTAAAGGTGTTGGCATAAGAAAGAGTTGGCTTCAGTTATCTGGAAAATGTGTTTACGTGGAACACTTCATTCCCCTGCAATGTCAACCAAATGATGTTTGTTACGAGAAGCACGGATGAATAACATCAAAGACAGCTGGACCCACCACATTTCATCACCCTTCTGCTAGCATTCCAGAAGACCTTCTCATTCTGCCTTCTCACCGTTGCTGCAAGAGTCAACCAAAATATCCAGAGTTATCCCTGACAATTATATAAAGAATATTTTGATTTTTGAATCTCCATTAAACTCCAGGAGATATCGAAGGAGCCTGTGCTGCAGTTCATGGGGTTGCAAAGGGTTGGACACGACTTAACGACTGAACATTAGAAATTAATGCCTAGCTATGTGACAAGGGAAAAGGAAGCAATAATGTGAAAAGCTTAGGCACATCATAACTTTATCATTTTCTACAAAGGTTCTTACATTTTAAAATAGAGAGCGATGAGTCATTAGAGGAAAGCTATTGCATCCTTGTGTAACAGCGTTACTGAGTTTAATGCTGAATGTGTTTTCATCAGCCACAGAGAGGGAAGGAGAGGGTAGAGCTGCTCTTCGCTGACCTTTCAGGCATTATTCGAGACCATGGCCACATCATGCAAATATTTAATCAGCTTCTGAAAACTGTCAGCAAGAGGCAGTTAGAGGCAGCATTCTTCATTTATTACCAGCATTGCTGTAATAGCACTTAAATACAGAGGAGCACGTTAATCCCCTGTCCTTTAGCTATACTACTGGGAATTCTCACTCCATCAGCAAAACGTCCTGTCTGCCTAAAGGGAGATATAAAGTCCTGAAGACAATTTCATTTGAGCAAACATGAAAAAGTGTTAAATGATGGAAACAAAATCTGGAAAATTTTGATTCTCATTGGCTTCAAAGGGCTTTCACTGCCCCTCAGATTGTAATGTGCCTCCCTTTCTGGATATAATACAACAAAGCTCCCTAAAACCATCTTCTTGGTAGTTTTTTCTAGACTGTCCAAGATACCTAATCCAGAAATCATGAGGCTGCTCCAGATGGAAGCTCAGGTTCAAAAATCACAGGACTTCTCCTTCTCAGGTCCCTTTCTCAGTTTTGGGTTAGGGCTCTGGACAATCATGTCAGATGAGGACATAGCAGAAAGACAAGATTGTGTAAAAAACAGAATTTTGCAATCCAGAGAGCCCTGTCGACCACAGATCCATAAATTTAGACAAGTCACTTAAGAATAAGGAGGGCGCGCGAACTGGTTTGTCTACAATGGTGCCAGTTAATGGCTACTGTCCCAGAAAATTTGTAAATAGTGCCTCGCTACTCTTAAATATCCCAATTTCCATTCTGTATTATCTGGGCATACTATTAGAGACACCATTTACAAAAATGACCTCTGACTGAAAAATGTATACAAAAGATCATTTGTAAGTGGAAACACACTATAGTTAGCTAAAATAGGTTCTGTTTACTAAAGAATCAGCTCTGGTAAATTGACAATAAAAAGTAGATTATAGAAATGTAAACCCTTTAAGAATTGCTATCTTCACCTATATGTTGCAGCAGTGGTAGTAGTTGGGAGGTGTTGTGTGTGTGTGTGTGTGTGAAATTATTTATTTAAACTGCCTCTTAAAAGGCTTTAGGAATCTCTAAGTAAAGATTTCATAGAAAGTAGCATTATTACAGGGCTTCCCAGGTGGTGCAAGTGGTAAAGAATCCACCTGCCAACGCAGGAGACCTGAGACATGGGTGCAACTTGTGATTGGTGAAAAAGGTTTAAAAAGCATTTGAAAAGGCACAGAGGAAGGGCATGGTCAGGGAAATGGAGTGGCTACACTTCTGAATGACTGTAAGACCCTATCTTCTGTCTCGTGAAGATTATGTGGGATGCAACATACACACGTGCGCGCACTCACACACGTGTACCTCAGAATGAAACCAAAAGCCAACAGACCTATCACCGTGAGAAGCTCAAAGTGGTGTGTGTTTGTCGTCTACTTGAGGGAGTGGCGGTAGGATTGCCAGGGCATTTTGTATCAGGAAATTGTGGCAAGAAAGAGAAACCCTGATAGTGTTTCATTCTTTCCAGAGAACTTTGCCCTTGAGAGTGGACTGAGCCAGCTGTCATCCAGCTCGCTGGGGAGTAAAGAATCGCCTTTAGGGTCTGGAAGCAGAGCACAGATGTTGCTCCCGGAAGCAGGGTGGGGTCGCGGCGAGGCTTTGGCTATTGCAGAGTCTTGCTGGGATCCCTTTAAGGTCCCCTGGTCTTTCTGTCAATCACACCTAGATGGAAACCACTTCACAACACTCTTTCATTTCTGCCCTTTTCGTCTGCAGCTGTAAAGCGCATGAAAACCTTGTGAAGTATAACATAAGAGGGCCTGACATGATGGTGATTTTGTTCCTCTCCATTCAAGAGGCAGGAGTGAGCCCAGGTATGGGTAACAGGAGTCCGGGAGGTGGAGGCCCCATTTATTTCCTTGTAATGGCTCCAGCCGATGTTGCCTTGTATCCACTTAGGCCCACACGACAAGTTCACTCTGGAAATCTCTTCAGCTTGGCTGCGTGCAGATGTAATCGGACCTGCTCTGGGCAGCCTTAATTGCAAACACATTTCTCTCCCTCCACGGCCACTCCTAAGCAGGCAGTGGTCAGAGCCTTGCCAGGGTTTTCTGGCATCTTTTTCCTGCTTTGTTTCCAAACCTGCATTTTTCTATGAGAAAAGATGTACGAGAGATTGTAAACAGGATAATTATATGGCAATATGATTTCCAACGCAGGCTTTCCTTGTGGATTATTTCGAATGTGTAGGGGTTTGTTTTGGTGTGTTTTTTTTTCCACTCTGCCTGTGAGTCAGGGAGATGAAATGTTATTTTGAAAGCACGAGTATATGGATCCACGAGAAACCTCCTACGACGTTCAGACATTTTATGAAAGATTTATCGGGAGAGCCGCAAACAAAAGAGAAGTGACGGGAGGGGCGAGGAGGTGCACGGGCTCCGGCATCTGGCTCACATTGCGGTGGACGTGGGGGCTGTCCTCTCCTTTCTAGAACAGCAGAGAGAAATAAGAAGACACACAACAGCTGCAAGTTCAAAGTGTTAGGGAGTTACAGTTATCCTGCCTGAGATAACAGTGCTTTGGCTTGGGGTGTTTAATAGGACGATCCTCTGAAAGGACACATCCTCCTGCCCTCCGCTGTGCCTTCGCTAAACTTCGTGATGTTCAACAACAGTCCTGAATCTATAGATGGGATGGGGTGGTATCAGCACATGCTCAGCCTTCACGTTGCCTGTGTAGACACAGTGCGTTGGTTTCTGTGGGTATGTGGAATCCTATGACTTGTGACAGTTTGAGTACAGAAGCACAGCAGAGGGCTGTGGGGCATCCTCCCAGGCTGCGCTGGGCACGTGGACAGTGGTGTGATTGGTGCCCCTGGAACTCTATAGCAAAAATGCCCGAGTCCTGATGGTCTATTTTTCCACTGGCGGTTTGTCCACCCTGCCTGGAGTGTATTAGGTGCTTAGTAAAGTTTTTAAAATTTTTAGTTTGCCGCCAGAAGATTGAGCTTCCTGGTAGTGCAGGTACCTCCGAAAAACAAACTATTGATTGATTCTTCCAACAGCCAGTAGTGTAGGGATAAAGAAAAGTACCATCCTGCTCCCAGGAAGCTACAGTTTAATGAGAAAAACACACCTACATGAGTTGGGTAAACACACGGGGAGCACAGAGAGAAGTGAGAAAAGGTTTCACAGACTAAATGATCCAAGCAAAGCATACTTTGCAGTCTGCAGTTCCGAATAGCGCAGGAAATAAAGCCAATGTCTGATCTCTACCAGTCCCTACATTTTCAAGAGGGGGGCAGTGATCGCAGATCTATTAGAAACTTTACTAACTTTGAATAATAGAAACTAACACAATTTTCCTGTATATCTCCCAAACAAAACAAGTTCTTTTTCTGAAAAGGTCTCCTTCATATATTGGGGAACAACCTAAGGCTAAAGAGCCAAGCAATCCTAGGTGTACGTTTATTAGCTGAGTGGTCTTGAGACCATTACTTGTCATCTTTGGTGACACCTTTATCCTAAAATGACGCTCAGTTCAGTTCAGTTGCTCAGTTGTGTCCAACTCTTTGTGACCCCATGAACTGCAGTATGCCAAGCCTCCCTGTCCATCAACAAATCTCAGAATTTACTCAAACTCATGTCCATTGAGTCAGTGATGCCATCCAACCATCTCATTCTCTGCCTCCCCTTCTCCTCCTGTCCTCAATCTTTCCCAGCATCAGGGTCTTTAACAATGAGTCAGTTCTTCGCATCAGGTGGCCAAAGTATTGGAGTTTCAGCTTCAACATCAGTCCTTCCAATGAACAATCAGGACTGATTTCTTTTAGGATGGACTGGTTGGATCTCCTTGCAGTCCAAGGGACTCTCAAGAGTCTTCTCCAACACCACAGTTCAAACGCATCAATTCTTTGGTGCTCAGCTTTCTTTATAGTCCAGCTCTCACATCCAAACCTGATCACTGGAAAAACCATAGGTTTAACTAGATAGACTTTTGTTGGCAAAGTAATGTCTCTGCTTTTTAATATGCTGTCTAGGTTGGTCATAACATTGCTTCCAAGGAGCGAGCATCTTTTAACTTCATGACTGCAGTCACCATCTGCATCAGTGATTTTAGAACCCCAAAAAATAGTCTCTCACTGTTTCCACTGTTTCCCTATTTGCCATGAAGTGATGAGACCAGATGCCATGATCTTACCTTTCTGAATGTTGCATTTTAACCCAACTTTTTAACTCTCCTCTTTCACTTTCATCAAGAGGCTCTTCAGTTCTTCTTCATTTTCTGCCGTAAGGGTGATGTTATCCTCACATCTGAGGTTATTGATATTTCTCCCAGCAATCTTGATTCCAGCTTGTGCTTCCTCCAGCCCAGCATTTCTCATGATGTACTCTGCATAGAAGTTAAATAAGCAGGGTGACAATATACAGCTTGACGTACTCCTTTTCCTATTTGGAACCAGTCTGTTGTTCCATGTCCAGTTCTAACTGTTGCCTGCTGACCTGCATACAGATTTCTCAAGAGGCAGGTCAGGTAGTCTGGTATTCCCATCTCTTTCAGAATTTTCCACAGTTTGTTGTGATCCACACAGTCAAAGGCTTTGGCATAGTCAATAAAGCAGAAATAGATGTTTTTTCTGGAACTCTCTTGCTTTTTGGATGATTCAGCGGATGTTGGCAATTTGATCTCTGGTTCCTCTGCCTTTTCTAAATCTAGCTTGAACATCTGAAAGTTCACGGTTCATGTACTGTTAAAGCCAGGCATGGAGAATTTTGAGCATTACTTTACTAGCACGTGAGATGAGTGTGATTGTGCGGTAGTTTGTCTTTGGCATTGCCTTTCTTTGGGATTGGAATGAAAACGGACCTTTTCCAGTCCTGTGGCCACTGCTGAGTTTTCCAGATTTGCTGGCATATTGAGTGCAACACTTTCATGGCATCATCTTTTAGGATTTGAAATAGTTCAACTGGAATTCCATCACCTCCACTAGCTTTGTTCATACTGATGCTTCCTAAGGCCCACTTGACTGCATTCCAGGATGTCTGTCTCTAGGTGAGTGATCATACCATCATGATTATCTGGGTTATAAAGATCTTTTTTGTATAGTTCTTCTGTGTATTCTTGCCACTTCTTCTTAATATCTTCTGCTTCTGTAGGTGTACACCATTTCTGTCCTTTATCGAGCCCATCTTTGCATGAAATGTTCCCTTGGTATTTCTAAAATGGGTTAGTATACGTCAAATGCCCATGAATACCATTCCCTCTCTTATAGTCCCCACCTGAGGTACACTGGGCATGTTAACATTTTTATAAATAACCTACTTGAAGAACAGAGTTGGTAACCATCACAAAGGTGGTAAAGGTTCTTATTGAATAGATCACTGATATTTTGCCTCTTAATCTTCTCAAACCTAAACAATAGCAACACTGTTTCTTTTTGAAGAGCTTTCTGGGGAGGCAGGGAGTGAGACTCTAAAACATTATCTGAAGTACCAATAATTCACCATTATCTTTATCAGAAGAGGAGATTTTGAACACTATCAAGGAACACATCAACCTCTGTCAACTGACAGGGTAGATATTTGTAACCTGTGGTACCCTTTAGGCATTTCATTTTTAATATTAGTAAGGCAAATCAAATCGTTCACAGAATATTTTAAAATTAAACATATTTGATAAGTCTATTTTCTTTTGACTCTTAAGTATATTTTCATTTTAGAAGTTCTTGACTGCCATGTCTAATTTCACTCTAGAAACAGTTAAAATTTTGCTGGAAAGAGTTTCAGGGAAGTCTGTTTGGAAGAAATCTTTGAAAGATGTTCAGCAATCTCCGTAATTCACATAAACAGAGACAAGAAGAAAACCCAGATCAATGACGTTTTAGTTAATTCCAGAGTCTCGTTTATAGCAATTCAGTTAAATTTATTTCAGCTTTCTTCCTTGAAGACTTTTCTCAGGGCTGCTAAGTAACATATTCCTTTTCTTAGTCTGCTGGTTGTGTTATTAATTAGCATCAATATCCTCTCTCCCCTCCTGAGTAAAAGAGGGTAGGAAAAGAAATTAGAATCTTATGTAATTAGACCTAGCTAATACATTAACTCAATGGCTGAGCTATGACAAATTCTACACTTAATTCTAGATTATCCATCCATAGATAATGCTTAAGGCAATAATTATAGAGCATTGTGTGACATCTGCTTTTTTTCACTACTTTGTCTCTCCTCAACACATAAGATAGCATCTAGTACATTCTGGGGTCTCAATAAATGTTTGCTGATTGAATAAAAGAATAAAAAAGGACAGCATGGATCTTTCCATGCGGTCACCATCTGGTGGGAAAATTGACTTGTATACCATTAATTAAATACCTCACAGCCCATCGTGGTCTCTTTTCACCTCCCTCTTCATGATTTCCAGACTTCTTTTAGTCACCTTGTAAAGTCTTTTCTAATTCCAGATTTCAAGTAAAAGAGGCTGGCTTTAATTTTTGTCTTCACTACTAGCTGTGTGCCTTTGGACAAATTATTTACCAACTTTAATCTTTAGTCTTTGATTTATCAAATGGAGCTAATAGTACTTGCCATGTAGAGACACTCCTGAGAATTAAATGACATTGTGTAAAACCTTTAGTGAGGGTTTGTCAAACAGTAATTACTTAAGGAACTGAATCTCCAATATTGATCTCTTTCTTTCCTCCTCCCTAGCTCTCTCCCTCAGCTGTATTCACCTTTCCTGGGGATGCCTGTCTTGCTCGTCACTTTAAGGTAGTGGTTCCCCACCATGGTTGACTTCAGAAGCACTGGGCTCAGCCCAGACCTATAAAACTGGATTCTCTTGAACAGGTCTCAAAACTCGATCAGCTATGTTTGGGGATCACTGCTCTTCAGCAATTAAATGCTCCTCAGGGCAGTGGTTCTCAAACTTGAGTATGCTTCAGAATTTCCTGGAGGGCTTGTTAAACTATAAATTGCTGGGTCTCACCACCCCCAGAGTTTCTGATTCAGTCGGTCTGGAGTATGACCTAAAAATCCACATTTCTAACAGATTCACAGAGGATTAGATGCTTCTGATGCCAGGATCACACTTTGAGGTCTTGTTTTAAAGTCTTGCTACTCAGAGTGTGATCTGCTGACCAGCAGCCTCAGCATCTCCAGGGAGCACCTTAAAAATGCAGATCCTTACTCCCCATCCGAGACTGACAGTGAGGTTTGAGAAGTACAGATTAAGGGAAGAGTTTCATAAAAGTGGTTTTGAAATGCAGGCTCCTGGGCTCCATATACTAGTGATTCTATTAGAGCCAAGGAATCTGCATTTTAATGATGTCATTGGATGCATTCAGTTCCTAAACCACACCCAGAAAAGCACTGCTCAAGTGGCTCCCTGCAGCAGACTCTTAGCCACAACAGTCTGTAAGCCGCAAAATCAGTCACGGTGCTTGCTACTTGAGTCTGCCACATGATCCTGGCCAGCCTTGCTAATTATCTTGCTGTTACAAGGTTCTAGCAACCATGCAATCACATTGAACTGATTTTTTTCTATGTATCAGTCAAAGAGATTATCTGTGCTTCCCAGCAATCTAATCATGACCTGCTAGAATAAGATAAGGATTGAAATGGATTCATTTTGAAGACAGATGTGTCTACAGAAGAATGTCTGAAATCATTACTTATACCCATTCGTCAAGGCTATTTTGATTCTAAGTAACAGAAACCCACTGTCTCAGGCATGCACACACTCAAAGTGAAAAAGTGCATCTTCTGGAAAGAGACAAGGTATCTAACAAAAACAAGGGAAGACAGTACGATTGGGCATCATTTCTTGATGGTCCAGAATTGAGATTATTTTCTGTGGCAGATTGCATTTTCCAAAATGGTCACAGCAATGTTTCACACCCACATCTCTTCCTGAACCTTACCACTCCTACAAGAGTTGGAGTCTATGACCCTTCTTTTGAAACTTCATGGGCTTTTGTGACTGCCCAACTAAGAGAGAACCATAGTGACAGAGCGCCATGACATGGGAAGCAAAATCATGTCATAGAAAATTATATGGTTTTCATTTGGCCACCTCTTGTGGTTTTTACTTGGCTATCTCTTGTGGCATTTGCCCCTATAACACTGAGCCTCAACATAAGAAGTCCAGGTCTCCTGAAGCTGCTTATGCGAGAAAGACCACTTAGAAAGGCCACATGGATTTAGAGATGCCCAAGGAACCCCATCGGTTCCAGTCCAGCTGTTTGAGTCTTCCTAACCCAGGAACCAGACATGTGAGACAGAAGTCATCAAAATTATTCCATGGGTACTGTCTGACCAAAGCCACATGAGAGACTCCAAGGAGAGCCACCAGTTAACCCCAGAACTGTAAGAGATGTTAATAATGACTGTTGCTTTACACCACTTTCCAACAATAGTATTGGGAGTGCTCACTGTTGGTCTAGAGCTCTGTGATTTTGTTCCTCTGTTTCTCTTGGCATACCTGATTTATTCTCCTCTATCTGCAGATCAGGCTCAGGCATGTGTCAAGTACACAAAACAATATGGTTGTTTGGTTAGACTGCTTACCCTACACAAGTGCTGTCTTAAGCTTCAACATGCATAAGAATCACCTGGAAATTTTGTTAAAATTCAGATTCTGATTCAGTAGTTCTAGGTGGGACGCAGAAGTGTGCATTTCTACAAGCTCCCAGGTAATGTTGTTTTTTCTCTGTGAACCACTGGACCAGGGTTTTGCTGGTGGACCTGCGCTTCTCTGGCTTTCCTGGGAGCAGACAGTAAAGAATCTGCCTGCAATGCAGGAGACCCAGGTCCGATCCCTGGGTCAGGAAGTTCCCCTGGAGAAGGACATGGCAACCCACTCCAGTATTCTTGCCTGGAGAATCCCATGGACAGAGGAGCCTGGTGGGCAACACCCCATGGGGTCACAGAGAGTCGGACATTACTGAGTGATTTGCAAATTCACATTCATATGCTCCTTTGCTCTCTCTCTCTCTCTTTGCTCTCTCTCTCTTTTTCTCACTCTACCTTTGCCCCTCCTTCTAATTATCTTGGATCACTTGAAAACAAGGAGCAGACTTCATGGTAGTTCACCACTAGATCCTTCAGTATAACTCTTCTAAGAAAAAGAACGTTTTTTCTATATAATCAGGATACTATTATACAGTTCATATTCAAATGTCCTCATTTGTCTCAAAGACATCTTTCAGAGTAGCTCCTTCCATCACATTTGATCCAGGATTCAACCATGGATCTTACATCTTCGATACCCTATACTTTAGAATAGTCACTTTACTTTTTCTTGAAGTGCCTTCGATATTCTGGAGAGTTCAAGTCAGTTGTCTAATGAAATGGCCCATAATCCAGACTTGATTGCTTCCTTGTGAAGTGACTCAAGCTGTACATTTCTTGCTTCCTAGCTCTCAAGGATGTATACCACATGGCAACACGTCAGGAGACTCATGGTATCTCTTTTCCCCATTTTTTCTGATTAGGTTGGATCACTTAGTTATTATGGTGTCTCTTGTTCTTTTTGAAGTGCAAAGAAGTATTTTTCAAGAGAGCCCCCAGCTGACTTCCTCTTTCATCTTATTGGCCAAAATAGATCACATGGTCACCACCAGCCCACTCATCGACAAAGAAAAGAATATTTTATGACCTGCTTATCACAGGGGATGGAGAGCAACTCAGCCTTCCTGGAGGTGGAAATTTATCAGCCTGAGGATGAGCTGATCAATGAGAGTTATTAGCCTGGAAGAATGGCATTTGGGAAGACAATCAAGAATGCCTGCCATATTTACCTAATGTTATGGAGCTAGTTAGAGGAAGAAATGCTCTCTGATTCCTATTCCAACTTAGCATGCTGCCTCCTCAGGAGATTAAGGATTTATGGCTTATAAAATACTTTATAGGTCCCTTGTGAGAAATCCAATATTTATTTGCCCTGTAAGATAAAAACAGAAATTTATTTTTTCTTATTTTCTTTTCAGATTTTCTCAACTCATGATTCTTTATAGTGTGATAATGATATAGCCATATACATCCTCTGCAAAAACCCACATTTTTTCCTTCCAAAATGGGCCAATAGGTTACACACAGAATAGGTTCTTGGAATGTAAATAGTATAATTTAAAACACTTTGCACTCTATTATTCTTTCAAAAAGTTCTAGAGATGGAAAATCAAAAGGAATTATAATGCTATCAGAAGAAGAAGCCAAAATTGTAGATGTTTTTATGATGTTTATCGAGACCATTATTAATGGCTAACCAAACTTTTGGAATCTGCAGAACTGTGGTGGATATATTCAAACTGTAGTTTTCTTAGGAGAATTCTGGCACTTCTGATCTTGCTTCAGCTGAAAACTAAGTATGGAAAACATTAAGTTGATTCTGAACCTCAGAAAAATGTTCAGTTTAATTCTGAAAATCAGATGTAGTGTCTTGGGCTGGATACAAGGACCACTGGTCATGCCAGCCAAGTGTACTTTTCCTCAGCTATAGTAACCTGTTGTTCCTGCCTTCAGAAGAAGTAGGATAGGCAACTCTCCACATTCTATGATTTAAAGGATTAAATACAGCTCTTTTACTAACTTGTACCAGCACCTAAAAGTTTTATCATTTGAATCTTAAAGTCACACCTCACGTCATTTCCAGCAATGATCTCCACACCCACACCTATCCTCACTGGGCCAAAGCTATTTCCCCTTTATTTATCTATATAATGGGCCCAAAGTTGACTCTGCCTAGGTTTAAGCTATAGTCACCTCTCCACATCTCTCTCAAGCATTGGTCAGGACTGTAGCAATAGAACTTTAGGTTCAATTGAAAGCTAAGTGCCCAGAGGCCCAGATAAACATGTGCAGAATGGGATTAAGGTGAAGGAAAGGAGTGGAGGTATAGGGAGAGAGGAAAAAGGAGAGAATATTGAAGACAAGCTTTACTTGCTTCACAATTTTGCCAAAACCAAGCTTCCATTTTTAGAGCTCACCACTCTGCGTTTTCAGTAAGTCTGACCTCAATCTTCATGAACTCTCTTTCTTTGTTGTAATCTTGACTTCGGTAGAATGGTGCTTGTGATTTATCTAACCTTGTTTCACCCTGAAACTAAAAAACAGGAGATGGCCAAATACCACAGAGAACTATGGGGTTATTTTTGTATGGGCACCAAACAAGATTTCTACATAGATTTATCATCTGCTCCCATAGAATGAATGGGTTTTTAAAACATGGAGAGATTGCTCAAAACTATTATTCCTGCTATTTTGCTCTTTGGCATTCACCCACATACCCCAAGAGAGGCAGATATGAAAAAACAGTATTTGACCATGTAGCTATAGTTACAGGCCACAAACAGCAAAGGGAACAGAAATTTAAAGATGAATGTAATATGCAACTTTGGCCTGATTCTGTCTCCCTAGATAAACTCTGCTCACCACTTACATCTAAGTGTTCCCTAGCCCTAGGTAATTGACAGGCAGTGGGAGAAGGTAAAATCAAGTCTAAATTGAACACCGAAAAGAAAAGCAGCTCCTTTCCAAGAAAAATTCCATTTTATTGTGGAATGATGAAAATGCCTCATTCTTTTGTTTAGGAAATTCCAATAGTGTTTGTGCTGATTTCCCCACAGGGAGAAAAAGAGACTCTGAAAAGCGATTGACACAAAAAGACTCAGGTTCAGTTTGGTTTCATCCTGAAGGTCGAAGTAAAACAATTCTTTTAAGGGTTTATAAATAAAATATTCATTAATTAAGCTTTACAATATTACTTTGAAGTGAATACTATTGAATTCACTTAACTAGTGATGAGATTCTGGTAGAGAAATTAAGCAATTAGACTTGTTCAGTAAAGCATTTAAAAGTCTAGAAAAAGAATTTGAGAGTTTCCTCTATGTTGAATTCCTGTTTTAGAATCAGAAAATCAGCATGTAGTTGCAATAAGGGAATTCTGCTGTGACCTAGATAGAATTGTAAGTATAACCTAGACAAACTGCTTATTATAAGATCAGTATTTCCCATCTGGAATAGCTATCCAAAACATATCACATCTGGATGAAGAGGCTTCTGGTAAGACCATGAGTGCTTTTAGAGGCCTTTCCCAGAGCTGAACATCTGTCCTGACCACTTCTCTGGTTTTGAAGCAATCTAGACACCCCGCCCCAAGGCAGTTCTGCTCCTAGACCATTCTGATATTATAGCCCCAAAGCATCTTGGGTATCAAAATTTTTCCTCAAGGTCAACCTAGCGATTTAACTCTGATGGAACTCTACCTGCTTCTGATTCCTCTCTTTTTATATCTCAGCAACATCCACACATGCCAGCTTGTCGCTGGTCCCCAAGCCCAGGCATTTTTTGGTTGCCACATCCCTCTTCAACCTGATTCAGGACTTAATTATAGTATACTGTAATCTCTTCCTTCAGCACTCATTTCTTTCCTGTCTGTCCTTCTGTCTACTGCTAACATTTCTTTTATTTTGTCAGGAAGAACACCTTCACTGCCTGGTCCAAGTCACTCTTCCCCCTCAGCTTCAAGGTCTTCTCCCCTGATCCCCAGAATCCCTTATTCTCATCTCACACTCAGGGAGGCAAGGCCTCTCCAGGTGTCCCACAGGCACCTTCTTTCATTTCTGTATCATTGCTTCCTCAAATTTCTTTGCATGTCTTCAGGATCAGTTCATCTACTAACCTTTAACTGATCCTCATGGTCCACCTCTTGTCCATCCTTCCCCTGTGCAGCTTTACACAATAATTCAATAAATATTTATTGCCATGTCCTTGTACAACACACTGTAATGTAACAAGGATGCTTCAAGGATAACTCAGATTCACAACCTGAATTTGAGGACCTTCCTGTCTTGTAGAGAGGTAAGATATAGATGGACCACATAAATATTCTAATGCACAGAAAGTAGTAAACACCACTAAAACAATATAGATAAAGTGATATAATAGCTCAAAATCAGGAAAAATTACTTCCAAAAATGAAAACCAAGAGCAGAATCAGGACAATTTCACAGGAGAATTAGTTTCTTAGTAAGCCTTGTAGACAGATATACCAGACAAAGAAAGGTATTTCAGGTATTAAAACTACCAGCAAAAACATGGAGTGGGGAAGAAACCAGAAGTAACAGGTGTGACCAGGTGCAGACTTGCTAGAACATGGAATATATAGGAGGATGCTGGGAAGTAAATATGGAACCAGGGGTGCAGCGGTGGAATGGTAGGCTATGGTGTCTAAACTACCGTTTTGAAGCCTCTGATGATAAGTGAGATGATCAGAGCTAAACTCTAGAAGATGAAGGTAGCATTGGTACAGGCAAAAAGAAGAAGCAAGGAGTTTTAGGAAGCTCTTATAAACAACTCCAAGGAAAAAAGCATTGAAATTATGAACCAAGATAGTGACATTGGAATGGAAAGGAAGAAATAGATTTAAAAACGATTCTAAAAGTAGAATCAGCCAAAATTGGCAATGGGCTGAATTAGAGGATAAAAAGACTAAGGGAGAAAGTGACTACAAGATTTTATAATAATGCCAGAATATCGATACACTAAACAAATAGCTGCTCTTTTATTCAGGTAACAAGTACTTACCGAGCACTGACTATACTCCCAGAAGTAGGCAAGAAAGAGATACAGTAACAATGCAATAAATAGACTCCTGCCACAAGGGAGCTGCCAATCTGAAGATAGAGCTACACACCGAGAAAAAATGTTGGAGACACTGGGAGAGATCTGGCTCAGAATATAGAGGGCGTCCCAGGAAGGGGTGGGTAAGTCACTGTTGCATAGAAAAGCCACAGAGCCTAGGTTGTCTCAAACCCGGCTGCACGTGACCACGCGTAAAAGTATGGAGAAGCCTATCTCCTCTTGGAAAACTTTTCTGCCTCTATTTGGATGCCTGCATCTCAGCCTTAATTAAAATTATACATGCATTATACTGAATTCTTTCTTTCATTGTTACCCAAAAGATGTCGTTTCCTTTGCATTTGTATCAGACGATATGATGTGTGGTAGTGAAAGAAGGGGTCTAGCAGCTGATGTCATGCAAAGAGCTCTAAATTCAGTCAGTTAACCAGACTTACGCTCTGGTTCTCCCACTGATTAGCAGGATGAATTTTTAACAAATATTTAACTTCTCTTAGCCACAGTTATCTCACTCATAAAAGGGCAATTTAAAAGGAAAGTCAATTTTACTTACATCATATTTTGTTGTAAAGATCAAAAAATAAAATCAATTTGCAAAAGACTGTGTGTCCGCCAGACTCCTCTGTCCATGGGATTGTCCAGACAAGAACACTGGAGTGGGTTGCCATGCCCTCCTCCAGGGGATCTTCCCAACCCAGGAATCAAACCCAGGTCTCCCGCACTGCAGGTGGATTCTTTATCATCTGAGCCACCAAGGAAACCCTATAAAATAATACTAGATCAGTATCTGTTTCAGTCAAGATTCCTAGAGAAAGCAAATGGTGTACTTACATTAGATTGGAGGAGAGTTTATTCACAAAAGGCTATTTTGAAAGGGCAAACAGGGTCAGGGGAGCAGAACAGTTCTCCAGGGTAAGGTCAGAGGAGCTGTTACCACATCCGGGCCCAAAGCGATAAGAAGTGTGAGTCACTGTAGGATAAGAATCAGGAAAAAAGAAAGTCCTACGGGCTACAGAAGCTGCCTTCAGGCAACATAGCTAAGGAAGCCCACGAAATACCTCTGTCATATTTCTTCTTTCCAGTTTCCAAGGTCCACTGGCCAGTGAAGCAAGGAAATGTGTTAGTCACTCACTGATGCTTGACTCTTTGTGACCCCATGGACTGTAGCCTGCCAGGCTTCTCTGTCCATGGGATTCTCCAGGCAACAATACTAGAGTGGATCGCCATGCCCTTCTCCAGGGGATCTTCCCAACCCATGAGTCGAACCTGCGTCTCCTTACATTACAGGCAGATCTTTACCATCTGAGCTACCAGGGAAACCCCACTGGCCAGAGCCAACCAGATTTCAGAGAAGGAGAGGTCTCGGTTGATGTGATCCATCTAGGTCAGCCTCTGGGATCAGTGACTGGGATGGAGAGGGTATCTGTCCCAAAATCAGTGGTTATCTATTAGTTAGCTTTAGTAGTGAATGTGAACTTGTTAGACATCAAAGTCCAGTGTACCCAGCAATGTGACACTTTGCTAAGCACCCCACAGATTCTGATGCACATGGTTGATGGACTGCATTTTCAGAAGGCTGAAGTAGGTAGCTTAGTTTTCCAGATGGATTAATAAGTTATTTCAAAGAACTTAAAAAGATCTTGTGATGGGGGCATCTTAGGAGTAAGATCAAACTAACCCACTAGGAAAGAAAGCATTTGATTCGCTTCCCCACTGATCTGTATACCTTGAAAACTGAGGTGAGAGTCTTAGGAGTTGCATTTTTTCTAGGACTCTTGCCTTGGCACAGTTCAAAGGGGCTCTAAGATCACCCTTTGCCTATAATGAGACCTAAATCAGGTAAGAAAAAAGAGTTTGGCTAAAACATGTTTCCTTGCACTTTTGTTTAAGGAAATGATGCAGAATGTCACTCCACAGAGAAGAATTCAGGTTGTTTACAGTATCCTGTTGCACTGGAAATCACTGCATTTTTTCTTTGTATCCCTAGTACCAGCACATAGGATAGATGATAAATGCTCAGTAGATGTCATTACATTTACTGCCATTTTATTACTGGACAGAAAGAGGAAATGAGTGTAGTTTAAATGCATGTTGTAAGTCTAGTGTGTGTTACAAAAGCATGGCACGTGCAAGCATGCTCAATCATGTCTGACTCTGTGTGAGCCCATAGACTGTAGCCCGCCAGGCTCCTCTGTCCATGGGATTCTCCAGGCAAGAATACTGGAGTGGGTTGCCATTTCCTACTCCAGGGGATCTTCCTGACCCAAGGATTGAACCTATGTCTCCTGTGTCTCCTGCATTGCAGGTGGATGCTTTACAGCTGAGCCACCTGGGAAGCCCATGTGTTACCAAAAAAAAAAAAAAGGCAAAAAAACTTTCTTTTAAACTTCCATTTAAAACCAAACCCTACAAAAGTTCAAACAAGTTTTGAAGATTGCATGCAGTTGCAACACTTTCCCAGCATACTGAGCAGGTCTCTGGGAGAGAGAAGCCTGCAAATCTGTCTGTCACTCCTCTCAGGCTCCCACCTACTGTTTTGCACGTCTGTGTCGTTGTTATTCAAAGTAACTGAATTTTTTAAGAAATGATTATCTTGTGAAGACAATGCCACCTTGGAAATGTAGGCTTCTCTTTTTAAGAGTCTTTGAGCATTTCAGTCATAGACCTGCTTTCCTATGTGTGTAACTCAAAAGTCAAATCTTAGCAACTAGATTACAGAACTCGAGCCTAAGAGTAAATTTATTTCACTCTGGTGTACACTGCCCATGGCACACCTGTTCCCTGCGGAAGATATTAAGCATTTTGTGCACACCTACACATATTCTTGGGGCAGGAATCACAGCTGTTTGTAATTTAACTGTAGCTGTAATCCCAAGTGTGAAATAGAACTAAAACAGTCAGTTATGAGACCTTAAAATAAAGACTCATGCAGATGACCTTTTTGTGGTAAAGTCTCAAAAGTGTAAAATAAAGAACAAGGTAGTTATTCAATAATTTCCGAAAGGAGTGAGCACAATTGAATTATTTTCTGAAAATGAATAATGTTTTCAAGATTTCTTCCCAGTATGGGCTGATTCATGTCAATGTATGGCAAAAACCACCACAGTATTGTAAAGTAATTAGCCTCCAATTAAAATAAATTAATTATTTAAAAAAAAAAAAGATTTCTTCCACAGAATGAAACAGCCTGTCACCATAGGAAATCTCTTCACCGCACCTTTGTTCCTACTTCTATATCAGTCCTAAGACAATTATTCATTTCTGGAATCTTAAATGCACTCATTTAGCCTGACCTTCTTAGCCAGTGAAAGTTAAGTTCTTTGTTATCTGAAGGAAAATGACCCAAATACCATTATGTCATTATCTTAAACTCTCTAGAGTTGACTAATGTTTATTACCTACTGTCTTCTGATGGTTTCTGTGTTAGTTTGGTTGCTTTCAGCTTCAAGCAGAAGCTTGAAGACCCAAATCAAAATGGCTTAAAGAATAAAAGGATTTATTTTCTCTCATCACAAGGAGTCCTAAACAAGGGAGTTTCTGGGACTGATACTCAAGTTAAAATCGTGTTATAAAAGACCCAAGTTCATTCCATATTTTCGCTCTTTCATCTGGATTTCCAGACTGAAAAAAGGACAGTGTATTAGGGTGCTCCAAGAAACAGAACCAGAAGGTTAGCTAGCTAGCTAGAGAGATTTTAAATAATTGTTTTCCATGATTGTGGCAGCTGAAAAGTTTGGAAGCTCTCAGGCAGGAGCTGATGCTGCAAGCTTGAGGCAGAATTTCCTCTTCCTCAGGGAATCAATTCTGCCCTTGGGATCTTCCAACTGATTGGAAAAATCACTCAGATTATCGATCGTAACTTGCTTTATCTAAAATAAATTGACGGTAGATGGTAGATGGTTACCATATCTGTTGTACTTCCACGGCAACACCTAGATGAGTGTTTAACTGAATAACTTGCTACTATAGCCTAGCCAAATTCACACATAAAACTATCACAGACAGCTTCTTCCCTGTGCAACTCTTAAGAGCAAAAAAACCTTTTACAGAACCTCTCCCCACCAACAGGTTTCCCTTCAATTTCATTGGCCAGTGCTGAGATGGAAAGATGGAAAGATGAAAACAATCCTTTACAAGGGAAATGAAATCAACATTGCTTTAAACCAATTGGGTTTCAGCTGTGCCATGTGGGCCAAGAGTAGATATTAAGACTAAATTTTGGAGTTGTACCACGTGGGAAAAGGGAAACATTGTTGGTGGATGAGCACATGGAACTCAGGAGAAGCTCAATAAATACTTGAAAAAATCAATAAATGAATGTAATGCCTACTGAGGATAATGAGTTCTAATTGTCATTCAAGAAACAACTTTAGCAGGTAAACAGTATATGTGCTATATGCGTGACATATGACTCTTGTTTGTGTGAAATCACACTCAAATCTTTGCCACACAATGTCAGGGATGATCACTCATAAATACTAAATGAATATAAACTACAATCATGGGAATGAACTGAAAAAAAAAAAAGGCAGAGAAGTACTATTCTATGTTTGTTGCTAAGCTGCTAAGTCACTTCAGTCGTGTCCGACTCTGTGCAACCCCATAGACGGCAGCCCACCAGCCTGCCCCATCCCTGGGATTCTCCAGGCAAGAACACTGGAGTGGGTTGCCATTTCCTTCTCCAGTGCATGAAAGTGAAACGTGAAAGTGAAGTCGCTCAGTTGTGTCCAACCCTCAGCCACCCCATGGACTGTAGCCTTCCAGGCTCCTCCATCCATGGGATTTTCCAGGCAAGAGTACTGGAGTGGGGTGCCATTGCCTTCTCCAATTATAATCTATTTAATTTAGGACTTTAAATGCAAAAGCTTCATGTTGGTTTACCTTAATTACTAACTCTAGAATGCACACCAAAATATAGTTTTTTGATAAATAAGACTACAATCTAGAGAAATTTCCTAGAAAATCAGAAAAGCTCATGTGGGGACAACTTCTTATTGCATTTGTTAAGGGTTTTTATGTTTAACTTTCTAGCCAGGGCTTCTTTGGGCCAAGAGTCTGAGTTGATATAACATGTGACATAGGAATAAACTGAGATATGTTCAAAAAATTGGGATACTGATTTACCATACACACACACACACACACACACACACAACTTAACACTACACCTAGTATTTACTATTTTTACTAGTTAATAATTAGAGACTGTGCTGCATTCCTTTAATATTACTTTTTTGGGGTAAACACTCAGCTAGCCCAAAAGAAATTATTTCTAGTTATCTGGCTAAAATGCAACATTATGTATTAAAAATATTATCAGAAACTTATGAGGCGTTCCTATGCATAAGAGGAAGTCTGTGACTAATTTCTCCTTCTTAAGCATTTTTAAAACCACTTCACTTCCCTTCATCTTCCTCCTTTCTGTGTGGATCCTGGCCAATTTATTCCTATGTATTTGTCTTGTAATCCTGGCAGAGTTCTTTACTCTTTCAAAGATTTTGTTGGTTTCTTTCCATGCAAAATAGGAAGAACAATAGTTTTCTTAAATGCCTTAGAAGGTTCTAGACTTCTGTTTCCGATGTTAATTTTTTCCACTAAAATGTGATATTCTTGGACTCAGAAATTACGTCATTTTTGCCTTTATCCCTAGGTTTTCAATATGTATTGGCTGGTTGAGGTAGTGAAATAACCATGCCATATCAATTAAGATTCTGCCTCAAGTATTTTTAAAGCATTTCCTTCTACCAACCTATTTTCTGATGTTCACTTGAGCTTTTGCTCTAGAACCACTTTTGTATTGTTCTTCACGCTTCTTCCCAGTGGAGTTGTGCTTCTTGAGAAGAGTTTTAGACCTTGGCTTTTGATCACCGTGTCTTACTTTTAGCAAAGAATGGTTTAGATGTGGACAAGATGCTAGGCGAGGCTTATGCAAGGTAGGAGGTTGCTAACATTTATTGATTGATGATTATATTGATACATATTGTTAATGAATCACCATGTATTGCCTGTCATAGTATGCTGTGGTTATTTGAATATTTAACCAAGAAGACAAAGAGTCTCTTGGGGGAGCAGCAACAGGATATTTACTTTATCTAGACCAACTGAATGTGGGAAGAGCAATGGTAACGAATCCATTTTATTCATGAAAAGGGTAAAACTTAGGCCCATGCACATTATTTCCATTACACCAAAACAAAGTAGATAGAAAGAGTGACAGGTGACTATTTTTAAAATTGTGTGGTTTGAGAAAAAAAATCCCTCTCCCTTTTGAGTAGTGCAAATGTTTTCTGGAAGAGGTTAAAATATGAAATGTCATTTTAATAAGATTTGGGAGGGCTTCCCTGGTGGCTCAGTAGTAAAGAATCCTCCTGCCAATGGAGGAGACATGGGTTCGATCCCTGATCCAGGAAGATTACACATATGCCATGGAGAAACTAATCCCATGTGTCACAACTATTGACACAACTATGCTCTAGAGCCTGGGAGTCACGACAACTGAAGCCCTTGAGCCTGTGCTCTGCAGAGAAGCCACCAAAATGAGAAGCCCGTGCACCACAACTAGGAGTAGCCCCAGCTTGCCACAACTAGAGAAAACCTACGCAGCAATGAAGACCCAGCACAGCCAGAAATAAATCAATAGATAAACTAAAAAATGAAATTATCATAAGACCTGAGAAAGTGGCTGATGACCTGGGGTAAAACTAGGACTTCACTCTTACTTTATTTGAGAAAGGCAATCCAGGACCAGAGCAGATACATGAGAAGTGTGAGACGTGGCAGTGAGATCACAGATAAAGAGTGAGAAAAACTCAAGAAGTAGATGTTCAAAGTAGGACTATAAGCAGCCCAGCTTCAACATTTGGGCAACTAAAGAAAGAAAACAGGGTCATGAATGCCTCTATCTTGAATTTGCTTCTCAAAATTTTGAGTATATAGAGGGGATTTAAAATGTTCTTGAACTATAGTTGGCTTACAATATTATATTACCATCAGATGTACAACATTGTCATCTAATATTTCTATAGATAATGCACCAAAGCACATATACTATTGTTGACTATATTCCCTGTGCTATATGTTACATCCTCATGACTTATTTATTTTATAAATTGTAGCTTTTACCTCTTAATCCTCTTTACCTGTTTTCTCATCTCCCATTACACTTCCCCCATTGCAAACATGAGTTCCTCTATATTGGTGAGTCTGTTTCTATTTTGTTATAATAATTTATTTATTTTAATTTTTAGATTTCAATATAAATGATAACATACAGTATTTGTCTTTTTTTTACTTATTTCACTAAGCATAGTGCCCTCCATCCACCATCTATCCATTGGTCCACTCATGTTGCAAATGGCAAAATTCCATTGCTTTTTTTTTTTGAGTAGTATTCCATTCTGTGTGTGTGTGTGTGTGTAAATGTATATATATGAATCACATAGTAGTTCTGTTTTTAGTTTTTTGAGACACCTCCATGATGAATGGGTATATGTCTGAGGGAAAATGAAACCGCCAGCTCAAAAAGATGCAGGCACCCTGATGTTCATAGCAGCACCATTTACAATTGCCAAGATATGGAAGCAACCTAAGTGCCCATCAACAGATGAATGGATAAAAAAGATGTAAAATATAAGTGGTATTGGGAGAAAAGGATGCTACATGTGAAAGAATGAAACTAGACCATTTTCTCACACCATATATAAACTCAAAGTGAATCAAAGACTGAAATATAACAACTGAAGCCATGAAACTCCTTGATGAAAAAAAAAATGGGGATTTAATATTCTTAATTTAACTTCCCATTGGAGACCAAAAGGAATAGAGTGTTAAAATGGACTCATGTCCTTTTTGTGGGTGTGCAGCCTAAAGTGCAGAAGACAAGATGGAGGCTCTTAAGAGGTACTGTCATTACAAGAACTTATTTCTGAGACTTTTGAAAACTACTGAGATCTCCTTGTCATTTTCCAAATCTGAACTAAGAAACTTTCAAAAACTGCAATGCTAACAGGAGCAGGAGTATCTTTCAATTTACCAGACATCAAGGAAACAGCAGACATTTTTCTAGTAGTGTATTATCAGGCAGAGAAGTTTAAACTATTTGGTTTCCCTAAAAACTGAGAACGGGGGTTTGCGATTGGGTGATAGGAAGTGGGCCCTGAGGTGGGGAGGGGGAACATACAGAGCACATAGCCGGGCACATCACTGTGCTATCCACACTGAAGATGATGCGGGAGAGTGGACACTCGTTTGCCTTTCTTGCTTTGAGTTGACTTGTATTATAATCATGGAATGCAGGTAGCCCTTGGCAAATTGTGGTTTGAACTTGCTGGAATTAGTACATGCAGACCTAGTACCAGAGTACACTTTGACATCTGTATGGTCAGTCTGGCTTTTTCTAGATTCCATGGGATTTGGAGTTCTTATCTCTACCTTCAGATTTCCATCTGTAGTGTGAAATTATGAGTCTCTAAAGATGAGGTTAAGGTAATTTTGTCCCTTAAAATAAAGGCCACAAGTATCTCTCTAGGCATTATATAGTATTCTTCTGTTGGGGGCACTTGAGATGATATGTGTGAGCATGCTTTATAAACTGGAAAGTTTATCTAGAATCTAGATAAAAGTTTTGTAGCTACTGCATGGTTTAATGAAGCTTTGCAATGAAAGGAGAATTGTGATTGTGACTGAACTGCAATTCTCAGTCTGGAGCCCGCTTTCAATTAGGTTTATAGTTTCATCAATTTCCTATTTAATTGTTTTAAGTCATCCAAGTGTCAGGCAATGTTCTTGTATTCTTTCTTTCATTAAGCAGTAGAACAAATACTTAAGTTTAGTGTAAAAGTTGACATAGACAGAGAAAATATTTTTGTTTTTAGGACATTAAAGGATAGATATTTGGAGAAATGCTGTTGAAACATTTTGGATTCTGGCTCAGTCCATGGCTTTCACCAGCTGTCCCCCTAGTCTGTCTCTCTCTGCTTCCTCCCATCTTCAAGAGCCTGTATGGAAGTTTTTCTCACTGATGTTGGTTGGTCCAGTGGCTCCATGTGTTGGATGTCTAGAGAGTGTTCTGTCAGTTTATTTTTAGACTCATCGTGACTTAAAAAATTAAGAAATTATCCTAATAGGTTAGCAAAATTATGGCATATTTTTTAAAATTATGTCTGCTTCTTCATACTTGCTACTGCTGCTGCTGTAAGTCACTTCAGTCGTGTCCAACTCTGTGTGACTCCATAGACGGCAGCCCACCAGGCTCCCCCGTCCCTGGGATTCTCCAGGCAAGAACACTGGAGTGGGTTGCCATTTCCTTCTCCAATGCATGAAAGTGAAAAGTGAAAGTGAAGTCACTCTGTCGTGTCTGACCCTCAGTGACCCCATGGATTGCAGCCTTCCAGGCTCCTCCATCCATGGGATTTTCCAGGCAAGAGTACTGGAGTGGGGTGCCATTGCCTTCTCCTATTCATACTTAAATGTAGGTTATTTTTAGTTTTATTTTTGTATACAGATTTTCTTAACAGTCACTGAATTTCTAGGCCACTTTCAGGTAACTGAAGCACCTTTGAAAGTAGCTTATATTGTCTGCAGCTGAGATACTGCAGCCCGGTCTGGAGCAAAATTGGAAAACACATCTTTCTAAAGACAGGCTTGGGCTTCCCCAGTGACTCAGTGGTAAAGAATCTGCTTGCAATGCAGGAGAGGCAGGTTTAATCCCTGGGTTGAGAAGATTCCCCTGGAGTAGAAAATGGCAACCCACTCCAATATTCTTGCCTGGGTAATCCCATGGACAGAGGAGCCTGGCGGGCTACAGTCCATGGGTTCACAAAAGAATTGGACCTGACTTATCGACTAAACAACAACAGCAAAGACAGGCCTAGAAATCCTAGTCCAATCATTTAAAATGTTTCCTTTCTTGGGCAGCAGGACTGAGTTATATCTGGCTGCTAGGCCATTGTTCACAGGGCCACCAAACAGTACAGGCCACCAAAAACAAGATCAACCAATCCACCTCGCATATGGGTACAAGTTTCACAATACAAATCACAAAACCTTTGTACGATACATGTGCCATCAAAAATGGAATCACTTTGGTAAGCCACCAGATATATGAGACTGTGACACAGGTAAGATGGGTTAAAAAAGACTATTTGCTATTAGGCCACAGAAAGCAGCATTCAGTCCAATATATGTTGATCCATTTTTAGGCAGATTCCTTTCTGCTCCAGTAGTTGGTTGATTTTTCTGATTAAAATATCAATTAAGTTCTCCTTGACAGTATCATCTGGTTTATGATGTTCCATCTTGAGCTTTTCCCTCTTCTCCCAGCAATCTTCCTCGGTCTTCTTCAGCCACACAAGGGCTCACTCAAGCCTTTGCTCAACTCACCCAGGCACAGCCATCTTTTCAGCTTATTTTCAATGTTCATATCTAACAAATGAACACCCTTGACACAAAGGAATAGATATTTTAAAAATTTAAATTGACACACTTGATATACTGGGCATAAAGATGATTAAGACATAATAATTCCTCAAGGAATTCTCAGTCCAGCAAACTGTAAAATAATATATGATAAATAATTGCACACAACTGTTGATTAGATTACACAACCAGAAAGTACTTCTATTGCATTGTCTTTTTTCACAGAGAAGGTCAAAACTTCAAACCGAAATTCTTTCCTATGTGGAAACCTAGACCAAAGAAACTCTCGACCCCTTCATGGACCCTGAGTACACTGGGCTGGCTGTTCACTTCCCCAGGGGCCCACTCTCTGGGCCATTGAGGTTGCTGGAGAATATGCAGCCAGATTTTTCTCACTGTGATCTTCAAGGTGACAGTGTGAGTTGCCATTTCACAACTGGGAAGGCCCCACTGTCTCCTTGCCCATCAGTGGTGCTGAAGCTTTTTTCAAATCAGTTCTCTTACTTTGGAAGCTCTTTTCATGTTTCAAAACACCAGAGAGAGCAAACTGATGCTAAATTACGTAAGCTGTAGAGCAATCCATCGGACTAGGGAAAAAAAATTTGGTCTGGCTATTTTGTTCCACTCTGCACAGATAACACTCAATATCCTAATGGAACTAAAACACATTACTGTCTAGGAGAGAGAGAGACTACAATAACAAGTAGTCAATTTTCCCTCCTGAAAAACTTCTTTTTGAGAAGACATACTGAATACATTCTACACAAATCCTAGTTCCTGTTTGCACATTGTAATGCTTCAATATACCTGAGGATTTTTTGCCTCATGAGATACCTCCCAATCTGTGCCTTGTGTATCTCCTGTCTCACCATCAACTCAGAGCAATTAGAAGAGACTAAGAGATTCAGTTCTGAAAAGCAACCTCTTCATAATGGAAAATCCAATTAACTTTAGATACAGTAGCCACATACCAGTAACAGCACTGTAATTTTGCCTTCTATGAAAATGGCTTTGCTGTTCGTTGGGTAGCATGTCAAAAATTAAACAATGCCAATTATTTTCCTTGTCTTGAGATCTAACACTACTTGGTGAATTAGAAGACCAACTACTGATGTACATTTAACTAGATTTAATTCCTGGAATCTTTGTGTTTTACTGACTTATTTTGCATGTTCTGGGGTGAAGGAAAATAATTATCTCTGGGAACCCAGACTGAACTCCTGTTACACAGTTTGTAGATTGTGGAATGATGATGTTGATAATGTTGATGTCATTTTTAGCTTTCCTAAGTGAAAAGTGATATGAACTAGTGATATTATCATGCTTACTGTCTTGGCTGCTTTGTGAGAGAAGTCAGAAAGTGATTGTTATCTGTTCTTAAGGGAAAATAAACTGGGAGGCTGCAGGAAATGTTGCTGAAATGTTCATTATGATTGTTGGTGGAGCTGAAACAAAAGCCGGTCTCAATACCAAGCTCAGTGTCCAGCCTCCAGATATTCCTTCTCACATTGGCAAAGGGGGCACACCCTGGGTTTCCAGTGCAAACCTTACTTTTATTAATTTTTACAGATATGAGTTAGTTGCATTTAAAACAAATATCCAGTTTTTACCAAAAATGGCAAAGGATAGAAAGATGGTTAAGTCCTAATCCTTGCCCTCTAGAGGGTTTATACAATATGACAAATACAAAGCAGAGAAATCATAGCCAGCATATTAGACATACAAGAAAATTATATTAATGTCTCCTTGGAAGTAGGTAAACTATAAATTATGGGTGTGTAAATACATTCTTGGGCTTCCCTGGTGGCTCAGACGGTAAAGAATCTACCTGCAATGCAAGAGACTGGGTTCGATCCCTGGGTCAGAGAGATCCCCTGGAGAAGAGAATGGCAGCCCATTCCAGTATTCTTGCCTGGAGACTCCCATAGACAGAGGAACCTGGAGGGCTACAGTCCATGGGGTCGCAAAGAGTCGGATAGAACTGAGCGACACACTTTCACTTTTCTAATATATACTTTTAAGTTCAAGAGTGATGTGGAAGGAGGTCTCTTGAAAGGAAATCAGGGAAAGCAGATGAGGAAAGAAGGAAGAAAGCTGGGCTGCATTTCCCTCCCCTGTGGTTTCTTTTGGTTTAGCCAGCCTGCTCTTCCCAAGGCAGAGTTTCTGCAACTTAATACTGCATGTAAGACCTACCGAGGGAATTTTTTTTTTTTAATGCACATTCATGGGTTCCACCCACAGACATCCAGATACCACTGGTTCAGAGTGATATTTAAAATTTCCATTTTAAGTCAGCCTCCAGCAGCTGAGAGTCAAGCTTTGGACTTTGAGTTGGGAAACAGTGCTCTGAGATCAGTCGTGTGTTGTAAGGAAGGGAGAGAACTGACTTGGAAGATACGGGTGATGTGTGGGTTCACACACGGTGGTCTCTGCAATCTTTGTCCTATATCATAGGAGAGTAGGACTGAAACAGGAGAGGAAAAGTCAGCTCTCCGTAATTAACTAACACAGACTTCTCCCAGCCCAAGTGTACTTGAGCACAGCCCCATGTGCCTGCATCCGAGAAATTTGACTCCTGACAGTGTTTCCACTTTCCCTGTCCATCTCCCACACTTCCTCTGACCCTCCTATTATGCTCCGTCTGGGGCACGGCTGCTCCTACTTTCCATTTATGAATAACTTGGGACTATATTTAGGCGTCTCCGGTCATTAGGTACCTACAGTTTCTGTATACAGCCTATAAGGTTTTATTTTTTAGAATTCTAGAAATTCATAAGAAAGCAAGCTCTTAATATTAGGTCACTTAGTCAATTACCTCCTTTCCTGCCTAATGCAAAATTATTCCCAATAGTCCTGTTTCTAGTGTCTGTCGCCTATTTTTAAATGTACTAATGGTGATTCTGCCCCTCCCCTCAAGAGACCCTTATCCTGCCTCACCAAGCTCAGTGTCAGGGGCTTTCCTGGTAATTAGCTCCAACTTGCTATTTCTTCTCTTTCCCATTATCCTTGGTTATCAATTCCCTTGTAACAACATTATTTCTCTCACATAGGCTCTATATTTTTAGACAGTTTCACAAGCCACTGTTAAAAAGAGTTGAGCTACTTAGTACCAGCCCATATCTTAATGAGTCGCACTATTGGACGATGAAGACAGACCTAATGGAAACTGTCTTTGGGTCCCACTGTGTCCTACCACGGGCCACATTACCTCGTGCCTGCATCTCTGTGCTTGTCTGCATTGATTTTATCAGTCTGAGGTCATCCCCCTTTACAGAGCAGTGTCTCTTTAAGCATAATGTGTCTAGATCATATGAAAATGTATAAAAAAGGGCCATCTTGTTATCTGAAAATTGGGAATGAGACTGCCTACTTGGTTACATTTCTATGAATGTTAAATGACACCAAGTTCAGAAAAAAATTAGCAAAAATTCTAGTGTTCAGTCAACATAATAAAATTCTAAGGCATATCTAGATGGTACTAATATAAATATACCTCATTCTGTTTTTAGCTCTCTCACTTGCTAGTTGCATGACATCAACACAATGTGCCATGATCGATTATATAATCCTTCACAGTTGCTGGACTGAATATTCTTCGAGGAGAGGAACTGTGCCTTACTCATCTTTCTGCCCAGGGCATCAGACTTAAATGTATCAGCCTAACTGAGCCTCGGTGTTCACTTCTGTGAAATGAGCACAGATGATCTGCCTTTGACTCAGACACATTTTACGCCTTAGCTGACATCTTCCTAGCCCACATTTTTGCTCCAGCCATTGCTGCAGATAACACACTTGCACAAGAAGAGATGGAAAACACCTCACTTCCCCCGCACCCTGAGGAATCCTGCCAAGGGACATATGCAGGAGCCTGGGTCCAATCACCCAAGAGTGGTTCTCACCGGGAAGATGTGGTGATCACACCGTGGGTAGGAGCTGAGAGAAATACATTTGTCTGCCCAAAAGTTGCAGAAGCTGTGATAATCTGTTCCAGGAAAATACACCCCACTAGAAAGAGGCCAGGGACCCTGTTAACAACCTACAGTACACAGGTAGCCCCAATGACAAAGAATTGCCCCACCCATATGCCAGTGGTGCTGCTGTTGAGAAACCCAGACCAAGAGACCCTACAAAAACCGCATCTGAGGAAAATGCCTCATAAGATACGCTCCTTCCTCTTGTGTTCAGACCCTGTCACCTTCTCCACTCCAGAATGGACCCACTAGAAGGTTATTGTCTATAAGTGCATACACAAATACAAAAGATTTATTTTATACAGAGTCGGACATGACTGAGCGACTAAGCACAGCACAAGAACAAGACATTTACCCACCCTGTAGTGTCAGAGCTGTAACGCTAGGAGTGCTCAGGTCACAGCACCATCACAGGGGATATATGCTCCTTGCTCTGGGAAGAAACAGCAGAGCTAAAGAATTGCAAGGCAGAAACCAAGGGAACAAGTGTAGGAGCAGATGCTGAGGTGCTCATATACAAGGTATAAATATAATACTAGAGAGGGGAGAATTTACTGATATTGGAAACTTCTCCCATGATCTAGAGTTTGTCTTAGTGAGGACAAACAAAATTAGTCCTAATGTGTTGCTGGGATCATTCTTTGAAGGTTGTCTGACCAAAGTAAATCAGGAATAGAATTGCCTTGGCAAAGTACTGGGGAAAGCATCAAAAGGCTCAGAGAGATGGAATGTTGTCATGGATTTATGTTAGAACAACGTGCTCACCACCCAACTATGATCCCTGAGGAGGTCTAAAGGACACTCTTCCACCTGGTTAATAAAGAATGTGTCAACACGTTGGAGAAACTTGGCTGTGGCTGCTGACTGATGTTGGGAGATACTACATTGGAACTCGTTTCCCTGGTATTGCTGGGATTCTAAAATAGCAGAAGCAATTTGTCTTTATAGAAACAAGGTGGACATCATTATTGAAATGGGCAGCAAGGCCAGAGTTTCAATCAGAGTGCCTTAACCTACAGGGATCTGTGGGAATGCTTAATAGATCATGGGTGCAAGATGGATGGGTAGCCAACTTGAGTTAGGTTTCATCTGTATAACCAGAAGATGAAATTCAGCAAGCAAAAAGCTGCTGCCAGTCACTACAATAGGAAAATCACATACCCACCCATTTTCTAGATCTAAGTCAATTCTAAAGAGTCTGAGCTCAGTCTCAGATCCACAGCTGATCCTCTCAAAGAAGTATCCTGAAATTCCACTGTAAATACATGATAAATATTTCCCAATTCCCAAGGAACTCTGAAGCCTAGTTACCAGAATAAGTATGTACTGGGGAAAGAAGTGGAGAAGGCAATGGCACCCTGCTCCAGTACTCTTACCTGGAAAATCCCATGGACGGAGGAGCCTGGTAGGCTGCAGTCTGTGGGGTTGCTAAGAGTCAGGCATGACTGAGCAACTTCACTTTCACTATAGCAGCATTACTATCAAAGATTTAAAGGATGAAGAGACATCCTCATTTAGTTTACCTATTTGGTTGCTGCAAAAACTAGAGGGATCATGGTGAACAGTGGACTAAAACAAACATAGAAAGTGGTTGTCATATTCACAACTGCTATACCAGATGTAGTATTTTCCTAGAAAATTATCACAGCCTCTGGTACTTAACATGCAGCTTTTGAACAGACAAATGTATTTTTCTCAAACCACATAAATAATAAGGATCAAAAGCTGTTCACTGTGTTGTAAGAAAAACCTACGCATCTGAATGCAGAGTTCTAAAGGAAGGACATACCCATTTGTATGCAGACTTCCAAAGAATAGCAAGGAGAGATAAGAAAGCCTTCCTCAGTGATACAGAGGAAAACAATAGAATGGGAAAGACTAGAGATATCTTCAACGAAATTGGAGAGCAAGAATACACAGAAGAATTGTACAAAAAACAACTTCACGACCAAGATAATCACGATGGTGTGATCACTCACCTAGAGCCAGACATCCTGGAATGTGAAGTCAAGTGGGCCTTAGAAAGTATCACTAGGAACAAAGCTAGTGGAGGTGATGGAATTCCAGTTGAGCTATTTCAAATCCTGAAAGATGATGCTATGAAAGTGCTACACTCAACATGCCAGCAAATTTGGAAAATTCAGCAGTGGCCACAGGACTGGAAAAGGTCAGTTTTCTCCAATCCCAAAGAAAGGCAATGTCAAAGAATGCTCAAACTACTTCACAATTGCATTCATCTCACACGCTAGGAAAGTAACGCTCAAAATTCTCCAAGCCAGGCTTCAACAATCGGTGAGCAGTGAACTTCCAGATGTTCAAGCTGGTTTTAGAAAAGGCAGAGGAACCAGAGATCAAATTGCCAACATCCGCTGGATCGTGGAAAAAGCAAGAGAGTTCCAGAAAAACATCTATTTCTGCTTTATGGACTATGCCAAAGCCTTTGACTGTGTGGATCACAATACACCGTGGAAAATTCTGAAAGAGATGGGAATACCAGACCACCTGACCTGCCTCTTGAGAAACCTATATGCAGGTCAGGAAGCAACAGTTAGAACTGGACATGGAACAACAGACTGTTTCCAAATAGGAAAAGGAGGATGTCAAGGCCGTATATTGTCACCCTGCTTATTTAACTTCTATGCAGAGTACATCATGAGAAATGCTGGATTGGAAGAAACACAAGCTGGAATCAAGATTGCTGGGAGAAATATCAATAACCTCAGATATGCAGATGACACCACCCTTATGGCAGAAAGTGAAGAGGAACTAAAAAGCCTTTTGATGAAAGTGAAAGAGGAGAGTGAAAAAGTTGGCTTAAAGCTCAGCATTCAGAAAACAAAGATCATGGCATCCGGTCCCATCACTTCATGGGAAATAGATCGGGAAACAGTGTCAGACTTTCTTTTTGGGGGCTCCCAAATCACTGCAGATGGTGATTGCAGCCATGAAATTAAAAGACGCTTACTCCTTGGAAGAAAAGTTATGACCAACCTAGATAGCATATTGAAAAGCAGAGACATTACTTTGCCAACAAAGGCCATCTAGTCAAGGCTTTGGTTTTTCCAGTAGTCATGTATGACAGAGTTGGAGTGTGAAGAAAGATGAGCACCGAAGAATTGATGTTTTTGAACTGTGGTGTTGGAGAAGACTCTTGAGAGTCCCTTGGACTGCAAGGGGATCCAACCAGTCCATTCTAAAAGAGATGAGTTCTGGGTGTTCATGGGAAGGACTTATGCTAAAGCTGAAACTCCAGTACTTTGGCCACCTCATGTGAACAGTTGACTCATTGGAAAAGACCCTGATGCTCGGAGGAATTGGGGGAAAGAGGAGAAGGGGATGACAGAGGATAAGATGGCTGGATGACATCACCAACTTGATAGACATGAGTCTGAGTGAACTCCAGGAGTTGGTGATGGACAAGGAGGCCTGGTGTGCTGCAATTCATGGGGTCGCAAAGAGTCAGACACAACTGAGCGACTGAACTGAACTGAAATCACTGTAGACAATGACTAAGCCTTGAAACTAAAAGACACTTGCTCCTTGGAAGGAAAGCTATGACAAACCTAGACAGCATATTAAAAAGCAAAGATGTCACTTTGCCAACATAGGTCCACACAGTCAAAGCTATGGTTTTTCCAGTAGTCATGTACTGATGTGAGAGTTGGACCATAAAGAAGGCTGAACCCTGAAGAATTGATGCTTTTGAATTGTGGTGCTGGAGAAGACTCTTGAGAGAGTCCCTCAGACACCAAACCAGTCACTCTTAAAGGAAATCAACTCTGAATGTTCACTAGAAGGGCTGAAGCTAAAGCTGAAGCTCCAGTACTTTGGCTATGTGATGTGAAGAGCCAAATCATTGGAAAAGATCCTGATGCTGGGAAAGATTGGCGGCAAAAGGAGAAGGGGTGGTAGAGGATGAGATGGTTAGATAGCATCACTGACTCAATGGACATAAATTTGAGCAAACTCCAGGAGATAAAGACAGGGAAGCCTGGTGTGCTGCAATCTGTGGGGCTGCAAAGAGTTAGATATGACTTAATGACTGAACAACAACAAGAAAAGGCGATAAAACCCTCATGGTTTTTTTAAGTACCTACCATATGAGTGATGCTCTTAAAGATACAATGAACTGAAACATCTGGGGAAAATCTCCTCTAATATGTCGTGTCCACCTCTTTGCCACCCCATGGACTGCAAGCCCTCCAGGCTCCTCTGTCCAAGGAATTTTCCAGGCAAGAATACTTGAGTGGGTTGCCATTTCCTCCTCCAGAGGATCTTCCAGATCCAGAGACAGAAACAACATCTCTTGTGTCTCCTGCATTGGCAAATAGATTCTTTACCACTGCACAACCTGAGAAGCCCTTTTGAAATATATCAATAAATGACAAACTGTTCGCCTACATGTCCTACCACTAAGCTAGAGGCCCTGCACCTGGTAGATTTATTGTCTTTAAAGCACTTTTAACTTTTTATTTTGTGTTGAAGTATAGCTAATTGACAATGTTGTGATAGTTTCAGGTGGGCAGCAAAGGGACTTTACATACACACGTATCCATTCTCCCCCAAACTCCCCACAGGGAACTCTGCTCAGTGCTGTATGGGAGCCTGGAGGGTAGGCTTATTTGGATACTGATGTCAGCACATACCGCACATACTCTGTGAACCAGTTATCAATATCTTGGAAGGCTGACATTTGTAGGTGTGGTATATGCTGCCCAGAGTCATCAGACCTGCCTAGAGGAGGTCCAGGCTGCACTCTGAACTGCCCTGATGCTCAGGTAGTATAGAAGATGAATGCCACATAAGGATGCTGTATAGAGTGTCTGTCAAACCTCATTATGAGAGCCCCAGCACAAACCCTGGTTCTGAAGCAAGGTCAAACCTTTGAAGACAAGGAACAACTCACCATTTCAAAAGCAGCTCCTGGCATGCTTCTGAGACCTAGTAGAGGCCAGGACTCAAGTGCGTCTCAATACCTAGAGCTGCTTATGATGAATTGGGATTATGAAATCCACAAAATCATAAAGTTATCCAGGAATGGAAGGAAACCTCTATATGATGTGAATAGCACATTACATGGAGACTGAACTGAGGCAGACCAGAGAGCACAAGTTGCATAACCACATGGCTTCGACTTCCACATGACTTTCCTTTGTTGCACTGATGTCTCCCTTTAACTACACTGACGACCTCATGGAGGCTTCCCTATGACCAGCTTACAGAGGAGAAAACATCTGAGCCTGGTTCACAGGTGGATTAGCTCAATTTATTTATAATAACTGAAAATGCATATTACAGCCACACTCAAATGTGGCCCTGAAGGTAAGTGGAAAATGAAAGTTTTCCCAGGAGCTGTAAGAGGAGCCAAGGGTTTACTGTTTATATACCTTGTATGCAGGGAGAAAATACCTGAAGTGGAAATAGGCAGTAGACTTCTGGGCAGACAGATGACTTTACTGATTGGTCAGGATCCTGAAACAACCACAATTAGAGACTTGGAGACAAGGCAGTTTGAGAAACAGGTTTGTGGATGAATCTTGGCAGAGAAACCAAACCATGTATTGGTATTTGTGTCCTGTGTTAATGTTCACTTTGTACATTCTAGAGTGTTCAGAGAGGTTCTGGACAATCTGGTGAATGGGTTTACTTGTCCAGGGGATATCCATCAGCTTCTGACTTCAGCCGCCCTGGTGCTTGCACAGTGGTCCCATGGATGAAGCAACCTTAGAGGCAGAGATGGGCTCTCTCTCACTAAGATGGAACTGACCACTGTCACTTCTGAGTTCCTAAGCTGCCAGCAGCAGGTATGCAGTATGGTGCCTCAGTATAGAAACACCCATCAAGAAGGTCAACTACGTAGTGACAAGTTGGTGACATCCTAGAAGGGCAGTAATATATCTTAACACTTGCTTTGATTACAAGTTTGCTTTTCTTATCCAAGATTCCTCAGTTAGCCTCATTCTGAGGGCTTGAAGACTGTATGGTTTACAACTTAGGATCCCAGTAACATTGCCTCAGATCGAGGGACACATTTTATAGTGAAAGTAAATGAAGTGAGTGCATGGCAAAAGAACCCTCACATCCCACAGTGTCCCATAGCACTTGAAGAAGACAGCCTGGTAAAATGATGAAATCACCTATTAAGGGTCCAGCTAGGAGACTAGCTTGGGGACAACATCCAGCAAGGTTGACTGTGCCCTCCAAGATTCCCTAAATGCAGTGAAGCTATAGCCAACACACAGTGAAGTGTCATTAAAATGCAGGGTCTGAAAAACAGGGGATAGAGGTAGGATTGGCCCCTTTATCCCCAACCCCAGCAACCCCCCTCTCAGAATCCACACTGCCTATTTCTACATCCTTAGGCTCTGTTGTTGTTGTTATTGTTGTTTAGTCACTAAGTTGTGTCCAACTCTTTTGCAATCCCATGGACTGTAGCCTGCCAAGGGTCCTCTTTCCATGGGATTTCCCAGGCAAGAATACTGGAGTGGGTTGCCATTTTCTTCTCCAGGGGATCTTCCTGACCCAGGGATTGAACTCACATCTCCTGAACTGAAGGGAGATTCTTTACTGCTGAGCCAACAGGGAAGCCCTCCTTAGGCTCTACTGGATTAAAAACCCTGAGTCCTGGCATTCGAGGTGAAAATGAAGGGTAGAAGAAAGAGTTTCTGCCAGAGAACACAGAAAAAGTTACATTGAATTGAAAGCTATGACTACTACCTATTCTGTCATTTGGGAGCCTCTCAAACCAATGGACCAACAAGCAAAGAAAGGAGTTGCCACACTCCCAGGCAAATGATCGGGCAACTGACTCTGATTAGCATCGGGAAATTTGCTATTTCTGTATGATATCACTATGCATGCATGCTAAGCCACTTCAGTTGTGTCCGACTGTATGTGACCCTATGGACTATAGCCCGCCAGGCTCCTGTGTCCAATGGGATTCTCCAGGCAAGAATACAGGAATGGGTTGCCATGCCCTCCTCCAGGGATGATCTCACTATCTGTGGAACCTAAAATATACAACAACGTAGTGAATGTAATATAAAAGAGGCCAACTCACAGATACAGAGAACAAGTGAGTGGTTACCAGTGAGGAGGGCAATATAGAGTGAGGGAGTGGGGGCAAAACTTCTGGAGGGAAGAGGTTCAAGTATGTATTGTACACATGGGAAATATAGCCAATATTTTGTAATAACTGTAGATGGAAAGTGATCTTTAAAAACTATATAACTTTTTTTTTAATTTAAAGAAATTAGATGTTTGCTACACAATTGTGGCATGAAGGAATGTAACTCTAACCCATGATATTCACTGGGGCTTCTCTTGATCCTTGCAGACAATTTCAGCAAACAGTCTAACAAAGGTAAAGCAAGTAAGAAATCCAGATTCTAGAGGATAAACGCTCAAATCAGGAACTCAAAGCATGTTAACACCCTCTGGAGCAACTTTTGGCTAAGGAGGGAATGGAAGCTGGTAGATAAATACTTTCCTTCTCCTACTTCAGGTGAATAAGCCTGAAGCACAGCTGACACAATTCCTCAAAAAGCCCCCAGGTAAACTGAACCCTAATTGCCCAGGTTGGTAACCAGCTCAATACTGTACCCTGAGCCTGGCTTTCCCTCCTCCCCACCTTCACTCTTCCCAGTACCCTCAGTCTCATTCCCTGTGATAACTTCCCCAAATCAGCTGCCCACACTGTCATCATCTCAATCTCTGCTTTTTGGAAGAATCCCCAAAGTGTTATTGTGACAAACTCTAAGAGTATTATTGTGAATATCTAGTGAAATGGCCTAGAGTTGACATAGGATATCAGGGAAAAAATGTACAAGAACTTAAGTATATCTTGGTAACTTTTCTAATGCCCAAGGATAAAAATAAAATCCTTCAAACTTCCAGGTAGAAAATAACCATAATAATAATAACAGGTCACCTGGAAAGGAAAAAGAATTCTTACTGATATTGAAAATCTCATCTATAACACTGAAAAACTAGAAAATAGTCATATTTGCAAGTAAGAAGAATGTGACTCTAAGATTCTATAGCCAAACTCTTCTTGTGTGACAGCAAGAAACAGACATTTTCAGATAGATAGGGGTTTCAGAAAGTTGCACAACATCAGAGACTATCCAGAAACATCACTTGAGGTCTCTTTAACCAGAGGAAACTGTGAAAATAACTTAAGAAAATTGAATACATATTATATAAAAAACTATGGTCAGTATTTAAATTAGTAAAATGGATAGGTAAGTCTAGCTATCATGATGATGTATCACTACCTTTCATAAAGCTTATAGAAACCTAATATTAAAAATATGACCACTTATTTTGTGTGCCACAACAGTCCTATGGACATTGTTACTGTTGTTGTTGTTATTGTTCAGTCACTAAGTCATGTCTGACTGTGAACCCACAAGCTGTAGCATGTTAGGCTTCTCTGTCCTTCACTATCTCCCAGAGTTTGCTCAGACTCACGGCCATTGACTCGGTGATGCCATCCAACTATTTCATCCTCTAGGGACACAGTAAATATTAAAAGCCAATTTGTTCCTTTCCTGATCTGTTATTAATATTTTATGTCATCATGAAACACACATTCAAACAAAAGAATGCATATATAACATATAACATGCATACATGCTTGCTAAGTCACTTCAGTCATGTCCAACTCTTTCTGACGCTATGGACTGTAGCCTGCCAGGCTCCTCTGTCCATGGCATTTTCTAGGCAAGAATACTGGAGTGGGATTTTTAAGAGTTCAGGGAAGAACAAGATGGTGGAGGAGTAGGTGGATGTGGAATACATCTGTCTCCACGGATACATCAGGAATACACCTTCAGATGCAGAACTGCATGAAGAACACCAGCTGAGAGCAGACGGGAGTACCTGAATAGTGGAAAAGAATTTATAGAACCACGCAAAACTCGGTAAGATGAAGGAACTAGCGGGAAAAACAGGAGTGTTAGTAGGACTGGACCTGCCCTCAGCAGGTGGGGAAACTGAAGCAGGGATCGATCCCCACATCGGGGCAATTGTCTGAGTCAGAGGAGAAACATATAAGGCTGAGAGTGAAACAGCTGATCCGTGGCAGCCTAAATGGAATGAAGATCAGACAGTCCTTGCAGCAGCCGTACACACCCCGGACAGGAACGCTGGTCCCCCAGAAGATGCATGGCTGGGAGCTGGAGTTTAGGGATTGTGGAGCAATCCCAGGGCGAGCGATGCTGCTGACTGCAGAGAGATGGATTGAGAGGATGTGAGGGAAGAGATCGTGGTGTGCAATGCCAGGAGCCAGGCAGCCATAGAAGCAAGGTGATACTTCTGAGTCATGCTTATGGGGTGGAGCCATCACCATAGCTTCTCTCTCCCCTCACGCCAGCATGGCAGCTGAACAATAGAGAGGCTGGCCCATCAAACGCCTGACACACTGAACTACAGAGGAGGACCCCACCCAGGGTGCTCCTTTAAGTGCCTGATGCATGATCTACAGAGTAGGACCCCAGCCAGGGGGTCCCTCTCTGTGCCTGATGCGTGGAGCAACAGAGAAGGACCCCAGGCAAGGGAGCCCTCTAAGTGCCTGAATGGGTGGAGATATGGAGAAAGACTAGCTAAAGAGGCCTTCTGATTGCCAGCTACAAGAGGCTCCAAAAGACTCTGCTAGGGCCATAACTTGGAGAAGGCAATGGCACCCCACTCCAGTACTCTTGCTTGGAAAATCCCATGGATGGAGGAGCCTGGTAGGCTGCAGTTCATGGGATCGCTAAGAGTCGGACACGACTGAGCGACTTCACTTTCACTTTTCACTTTCCTGCATTGGAGAAGGAAATGGCAACCCACTCCAGTGTTCTTACCTGGAGAATCCCAGGAATGGGCAAGCCTGGTGGGCTGCCATCTATGGGATCGCACAGAGTCAGACACGACTGAAGTGACTTAACAGCAGTAGCAGCAGCAGGGCCATAACCCCTGCGGCAGAGGCAGTCCATGTCCCTGCACTCTTGGTGCTTCCAGGGTCCCCACCAAGCAGCTGCACCTAACCCTAACTCTAACCCTTCACACTCAGCCTTCACTGGGGCAGAGCTGCCACAGGCAAAAACAGTCTTGTGTCTATGTGGACAGGGTCACTTCGGTGGTGTCCAACTCTTTGTAACCCTGTAGACTGTGGCCAGCCAGGTATCTCTGTCAGAGAGGCATTCCCAGGCAAGAATACTGGAGCTTATTGGCCAACAATGGTTTCCATACCCTTCTAGAGCACCATATTTCCTGCTGCCCCAGCCGCCAACCCTGCCCTCCCCCACCACCAGTTTCTGGTGTTGCCAGAAATCCTGCAACCCAAGCAGCTGCACCACCTCCACACCTGATCCTCACAGGGGCAAATCCAAGCCCTACAGAGCAGCTTCAAGAGTAAAACCCCAGTGGCTGACACACATGTAGAGATGGAAATAAAACCACAGTTGAAACCCAGGGGCAGTGCGTCTAAAGAGGAAGACACAAAACCTTCCCACCAACTATACAAAGAACAGATTAAATCCACACAATCAACCAGGCAGACTCTGCATCTATGGAATATATAAAAGGACATTGAGAGCTCCCACAAAAGAAAACACATGAGTTCTGATAGCTGTGGACATTGGAGGCAAGAACACACAGGAGTAGGACCAGGATAGAATCTGAGCTGCCCCCAGAGCAAGCCCAGATAGCGGCACAGGGTGGGGGGCATCCTAGGGAGGTGAGTGGACTGTGACTCCCAGTGAGGGGAAGGACTCTGAATTTATTATTCTTATTTCTTGACTTGTTCTGTAGATTCTTTTGGATTTCCCCTCCTCCCTCCACCCTTTGTCACACTCTGTTGTAGTTGTTAATTTTATTGGCACTAAGAAATCCAATTAAGCTTTTAACCTTTTTGTTTTTTTCTTTCCTCACATTTTTTATTGTTGTCATAAACCTCTGCCTCTACATTGGGCTTTTGCAGTTCTGTGGAGTTTTCTTTTTTTCTCTCTCTCTCTCTTTTTTTAATTTTAATTTTTTAACCTATTTTTATTTTTTCTATGTTTATTCTTTTGTCTGCTTTTCTTACTGTTCTTTTCCCCTTGCAGTTAATCTTTATATAAATTTTCCTTATCTACCCCTATTTAACGTGGCATATCAATTCTTTCTTTCTTCTCTTTCTCTCCTTTCCTCTCAACATATTTGTTAGTTTTATTTTCATTGCTTTATTTCCAATTGGCACCTTGCTTTAGTTTTGTTTTCCAGTTTGTGCCTTAATTAGTTTTGTTCTGGTAAATATAATTTCTGGTTTCCTTTGTTCACTGGGTCAGCCTATTGTACTTTATTTTTGTTGGACTGTTTTGATTTTGTTTATGGATATAAATGTTATGTGTCTATCCCATTATTTTAATTATTATATGCCTGATTTTGTAACTGCCATTTGTCTGGGGTTCAAGTTTGGTTTCTTGTTTTTGGATATTTGTCTAAATCTCATTTAATGCCATAAAAAACACTTGTGGAATCTTCATTCCTGACCAGAGATCAAGCCCTGAGCCTTTGGAGTGGGATAACTGACTCCAAGACCCTAGAGTACCAGAGAACTAATCCTAGGGAGTGAGGTTAGTGAGAACTCACACAAAGGAAACCATTTGAATACAAGACCCAGCATCACCCAACCACCAGTAACACTCCATCTAAGATGCCTCATCTAAACAGCAAACAAAACAAAAATACAAACCCAGTCATAGCAGACAGGATTACCACCTCACTCAGCCTTGCCCATCAGAGGAAAAACAAACAAACAAAAACTCAGCACAAATCTCACCCTATAGGAAGTTCACATAAACCACTGGACAAACCTTAGGAGGGCAGAAACCAAAGGGAAGAAAGTATTCAACCTTCTTCAAGGAAAATGAAAGTGAAGTTGTTCAGTCATGTCATACTCTTTGTGACCTCATGGACTGTAGCCTATCAGGCTCCTCTGTCCATGGGATTTTCCATGCAATAAACTTGGAGTGGGTTCCCATTTCCTTCTCCAGGAGCTCTTCCCCACCCAGAAATCGAACACAAGTCTCTCGCATTGTAGACAGACGGTTTACCATCTGAGCCACCAGGGAAGTAGAATTCAACTTTCCTTGAAGCCTGAGACCTCAAGCACAATAAGTTAAAAAAATAATGAAAAGGCAGAGAAAGACTACATAAATGAAGGAACAAACTAGAAACATAGAAATCCAATAAATGAAGAGGAAATAGGAAAGAACTCAAAATAATGATAGTAGAGATGATCAAAAACCTTGAAAACAAAATGGAAAAAATTCAAGAAGCATTTACCAGACACCTAGAAGAATTAAATAATAAACATAGAGAGACAAACAACACAATTACTGAAATTAAAAATACTCTAGAAGGAATCAATAGCAGAGTATCTGAAACAGAAGAATGAATCAGTGAGCTGGAAGATAAACTGGTGCAAATAAAGAGCAGAATAAAGTAAAAAGAATGAAAAGAACTGAGGACAGTCTCAGAGACTTCTGGGACCATATCAAATGCATCAGTATTCAAATTATAGGGGTCCCAGAAGAAGAAGAGAAAAAGAAAGGGTATGAGAAATTTTTTGAAGAGATTATAGTGGAAAATTTCCCCAACATGGAAAAGGAAATAGTCAATCAACTCCAAGAGGCACAAAGAGTCCCCTACAAGATTAAACCAAGGAGAAATACACCAAGACACATGCTAATCAAATGAACAAAGACTAAACACAAAGAAAGAATATTAAAAGCAGCAGGGGAGAAGCAGCAAGTAACATACAAGGGAAATCCCATACGCTTAACAGCTGATCTCTCAGCAGAAATTCTTCAGGCCACAGGGGAATGGCAGGATGTATTTAAAGTACTGAAAGGGGAAATTCTACAACCAAGATTACTGTACCCAGCAAGAATCTCATTCAAAATTGATGGAGATATAAAAACCTTTTCAAACAAGCAAAAGTTAAGAGAATTCTATACCACCAAAACCAGCTTTACAACAAATGTTAAAGAGATTTATATATTCAAGAAATACAAGAGAAGAAAAGATCTACAAAATCAACCACAAACAATTACGAAAATGGCAATAGGAACATATGTATCAATAATTACTTTAAATGTAAGTGGATTAAATGCTCTAACCAAAAGAAACAGACTGGCTGAATGGATACAAAAACAAGACCCATATATCTGCTGTCTGTAAGAAACCCACTTCAGACATCAAGACACATATAGACTGAAAGTGAGAGGAGGAGAAATATATTCCATGCAAATGGGAAGCAAAAGAAAGCTGGAGTAGCAATCCCCATGCCAGACAAAATAGACCCTAAAATAAAGAAGATTACAAGAGATAAGGAAGGACAGTACATAACTATCAAGGGATCAATCCAAGAGGAAGACAACAATTGTAAATATCTATGCACCCAACATAAGAGCACTTCAGGACATAAGACAAACACTAACTGATATAAAAGGAGAAACTGACAGTAACACAGTAATATTAGGAGACTTTAACACCCCACTCACACCAATGGACAGATCATCAAAACAGAAAATTAATAAGGAAACACAAGTTTTAAATGATATGGATCTCACTGATATCCTTAGGACATCCCATCCAAATGCAGAAGAATACACCTTCTTCTAAAGTGCACATGGAACATTCTCCAGGAGAGGCTACATCTTGGGTTACAAATCAAACCACAGTAAATTTAAGAAAATTGAAATCATATCAAGCATCTTCTCTGAACACACACTTTGAGACTAGATATCAATTACAAGGAAAAAGTGTAAGAAGCACAAACACATGGAGATTAAACAACATGTTTCTAAATAACCAACAGGTTACTGAAGAAATCAAAAGGGAAATCAAAAAATTTCTAGAAACAAATGACAATGAAAACACGACAACTCAAAACCTATGGGACGCAGCAAAAGCAGTTCTAAGAGGAAGTTTATAGCAATACAGTCCTACCCAAAGAAACAAGAAAAATAGAATAGACAATCTAACTTTATACCTAAAACAACTGGAAAGAGTAGAACAAAAAAACCCCAAAATCAGTAGAAGGAAAGAAATCATAAAGACCAGAGCAGAAATACGTGAAAAAGAAATGAAAGGAAACAATAGTAAAGATTAAACCAAAAGCTTGTTCTTTGAGAAAGTAAACAAAATTGACAAGCCTTTAGCCAGGCTCATCAAGAAAAAAAGAGAGAGGAATCAAATCAACAAAATTTGAAATGAAAAAGGAGAGGGTACAACAGACAATGCAGAAAACAAAGGATTATAAGAGACTATTATGAACAACTATAAGGGGATCCAACCAGTCCATTCTAAAGGAGACCAGTCCTGGGTGTTCTTTGGAAGGACTGATGCTAAAGCTGAAACTCCAATACTTTGGGCACCTCATGAGAAGAGTTGACTCATTGGAAAAGACTCTGATCCTGGCAGGGATTGGGGGCAGGAGGAGAAGGATATAACAGAGGATGAGATGGCTGGATGGCATCACTGACTCGATGGACATGAGTTTGAGTAAACTCTGGGAGTTGGTGATGGACAGGGAGGCCTGGTGTGCTGCGATTCATGGGGTCACAAAGAGTTGGACATGACTGAGCGACTGAACTGAACTGAACTGATAGGGCAATAAAATGGATAACCTGGAAGAAATGAACACATTCTTAGAAAAGTTCAATCTCACAAGACTGAACCAGGAAGAAATAGAAATTATGAACAATCCAATTACAAGCACTGAAATTGAAGCTGTGATAAAAAAAATCTCCCCCAAACAAAACCCAGAACCAGATGGCTTCACAGGAGAATGCTATTAAACTTTTAGAGAAGAGCTAATGCCTATACTTCTGAAACTCTTTCAAAAAATTGCAGAGGAGGAGCACTTCCAAATTCATTCTGTGAGGCCATCATCACCCTGATACCAAAACCAGACAAACACAACACACCAAAAAGAAAGAAAGAAAGAAAGAAAGAAAGAAAAAACAATCCAATTACAAGCACTGAAATTGAAGCTGTGATAAAAAAAATCTCCCCCAAACAAAACCCAGAACCAGATGGCTTCACAGGAGAATGCTATTAAACTTTTAGAGAAGAGCTAATGCCTATACTTCTGAAACTCTTTCAAAAAATTGCAGAGGAGGAGCACTTCCAAATTCATTCTGTGAGGCCATCATCACCCTGATACCAAAACCAGACAAACACAACACACCAAAAAGAAAGAAAGAAAGAAAGAAAGAAAGAAAAACAACCAAAGGAAAGAAAACTACAGGCCAATATCACTGATGAACATAGATGAAAAAATCCTCAACAAAATTTAGCAAACTGAATTCAGCAGCACATCAAAAAGCTTATACACTATGATCAAGTTGGGTTTATTCTGGGGATGCAAGGATTCTTCAATATACATAAATAAATCAATGTGATACACCATATTAACAAACTGAAAGATAAAAATTATATAATCTCAAAAAATGCAGAAAAAGCCTTTGACAAAATTCAGCACCCATTTATGATTAAAGCTCTTCAAACAATGAACATAGAAGAAACCTGCCTCAACATAGTAAAGGCCATATATGATAAACCTACAGCAAACATCATCCTCAATGGTGAAAAACTGAAAGCATTCTCCCTAAGATCAGGAGCAAGACAGGGTGTCCACTTTCACCACTATTATTCAACATAGTTGGAACTCTTAGCTATAGCAATCAGAGAAGAAAAGAAATCCAGATCACAAAAGAAGTAAAGCTCTCACTGTTTGCAGATGACATGATACTGTACATAGAAAACACTAAAAGTAGTATCAGAAAATTACTAGAGCTAATCAGTGAATTTAGCAAAGTTGCAGGATACAAAATCAATACACAGAAGTCACTTGCTTTTCTATATACTAACAATGAAAAATCACAAAGAGAAATTAAGGAATCATCTCATTCACCATTGCAGTAAAAAGAATTAAATATCTAGGAATAAACTTACCTAAGGAGACAAAAGCACTTTACACAGAAAATTATGACACTAATGAAAGAAATCAAAGATTATGTAAACAGATGGAGAGATATTCCGTGTTCCTGGGTAGAATCAATACTATGAAAATGAATATACTACCAAATGCAATCTACAGATCCAACGTGATCCCTATCAAATTAACAATGGCATTTTTCACAGAACTAGAACAAAAAAAATTCACAATTCATATGGAAACACAAAAGACCCTGAATAGCCAAAGCAGTCTTCAGAAAGAAGAACGGAGCTGGAGAAATCAACCTTCCTGACTTCAGATTACACTAAAAAACTACCATCATCAAGACAGTATCAATTCAGTTCAGTCGCTCGGTTGTGTCCAACTCTTTCGGACCCCATGAATCGCAGCACACCAGGCCTCCCTGTCCATCACCAACTCCAGGAGTTCACTCAAACTCACGTCCATCAAGTCCGTGATGCCATCCAGCCATCTGATCCTCTGTCATCCCCTTTTCCTCCTGCCCCCAGTCCCTGCCAGCATCAGAGTCTTTTCCAATGAGTCAACTCTTCGCATGAGGTGGCCAAAGTACTGGCATTTCAGCTTTAGCATCATTCCTTCCAAAGAACACCCAGGACTGATATCCTTTAGAATGGACTGTTTGGATCTCCTTGCAGTCCAAGGGACTCTCAAGAGTCTTCTCCAACACCACACTTCAAAAGCATCAATTCTTCGGTGCTCAGCTTTCTTCACAGTCCAACTCTCACGTCCATACATGACTACTGGAAAAACCATAGCCTTGACTAGATGGAACTTTGTTGGCAAAGTAATGTCTCTGCTTTTGAATATGCCATCTAGGTTGATCATAACTTTCCTTCCAAAGAGTAAGCATCTTTTAATTTCATGGCTGCAGTCACCACCTGCTGTGATTTTGGAGCCCCAAAATAAAGTCTGACACTGTTTCCACTGTTTCCCCATCTATTTGCCATGAAGTGATGGGACCAGATGGCATGATCTTCATTTTCTGAATTGAGCTTTAAGCCAACTTTTTCACTCTCCTCTTTCACTTTGATCAAGAGGCTTTTTAGTTCCTCTTCATTCAGTTCAGTTCAGTCACTCAGTCATATCCGACCCTTTGCGACCCCATGAATTGCAGCATGCCAGGCCTCCCTGTCCATCACCAACTCCCAGAGTTCACTCAAACTCATGTCCATAGAGTTGGTGATGCCATCCAGCCATCTCATCCTCTGTCGTCCCCATCTCCTCCTGCCCCCAGTCCCTCCCAGCATCAGAGTCTTTTCCAATGAGTCAATTCTTCACATGAGGTGGCCAAAGTACTGGAGTTTCAGCTTTAGCATTATTCCTTCCAAGGAACATCCAGGACTGATCTCCTTTAGAATGGACTG
>SJXQ01012101.1:240987-312968 GCA_006408695.1 Aepyceros melampus
CAACTCTCACATCCATACATGACCACAGGAAAAATCATAGCCTTGACTAGATGGAACTTTGTTGGCAAAGTAATGTCTCTGCTTTTGAATATGCTATCTAGATTGGTCATAATTTTCCTTTCAAGGAGTAAGCATCTTTTACTTTCATGGCTGCAATCACCATCTGCAGTGATTTTGGAGCCCAAAAAAATAAAGTCTGACACTGTTTCCACTGTTTCCCCATCTATTTGCCATGAAGTGAAGATAATCACAATGGTGTGATCACTCACCTAGAGCCAGACATCCCAGAATGTGAAGTCAAGTGGGCCTTAGAAAGCATCATTATGAACAAAACTAGTGGAGGTGATGGAATTCCAGTTGAGCCATTTCAAATCCTAAAAGATGATGCTGTGAAAGTGCTGCACTCAATATGCCAGCAAATTTGGAAAACTCAGCAGTGGCCACAGGACTGGAAACAGTCAGTTTTCATTCCAATCCCAAAGAAAGGCAATGCCAAATAATGCTAAACTACTGCACAATTGCACTCATCTCACAAGCTAGGAAAGTAATGCTCAAAATTCTCCAAGCCAGGCTTCAGCAATACATAAACCTTGAACTTCCAGATGTTCAAGCTGGTTTTAAAAAGGCAGAGGATCCAGAGATCAAATTGCCAACATCTGCTGGATCATCAAAAAAGCAAGAGAGTTCCAGAAAAACATCTACTTCTGCTTTATTCACTATGCCAAAGTCTTTTACTGTGTGGATCACAATACACTGTGGAAAATTCTGAGAGAGATGGGAATATCAGACCACCTGACTTGCCTCTTGAGAAACCTATATGCAGGTCAGGAAGCAATAGTTAGAACTGGACATGGAACAACAGACTGTTTCCAAATAGGAAAAGGAGTGCGTCAAGGCTGTATATTGTCACTCTGCTTATTTAACTTATATGCAGAGTACATCATGAGAAATGCTGGGCTGGAAGAAGCACAGGCTGGAATCAAGATTGCTGGGAGAAATATCAATAACCTCAGATATGCAGATGACACCACCCTTATGGCAGAAAGTGAAGAGGAACTAAAAACCTCTTGATGAAAGTGAAAGAGGAGAGGGAAAAAGTTGGCTTAAAGCTCAACATTCAGAAAACGAAGATCCATGGCATCTGGTCCTTTTCATTACTCAGCCATAAAAAGGAACGCATTTGAGTCAGTTCTGATCAGGTGGATGAACTGAAAGCCTACTATACAGAGTGAAGTAAGTCAGAAAGAGAAAGATAAATATCATATTCTGGCACATATATCTGGAATCTAGAAAAATGGTACTGAAAAGAATTCATTTACAGGGCAACAATGGAGAAACAGACATAGAGAATAGACTCAAGGACTTGGGGGAAAGAGAGGAGAGGGTGAGATGTATGGAGAGAGTAACATAGAAACTTACGTTACCGTATGTAAAATACATAGTCAACAGGATTTGTTGTATGGCTCAGGAAACTCAAACAGGGGCTTTGTATCAGCCTAGAGGGGTGGGATTGGAAGGGAGATGGGAGGAAGTTTCAAAGAGGAGGGATATATGTATACCTATGGCTGATTCATGTTGAGATTTGACAGAAAAAAGCAAAATTCTGTAAAGCAATTATCCTTCAGTTAAAATTAAATAAATTTTTTAAATACAAAAAATCAAAAGAAAGCAAAGAAGAATGCTGGAGTGGGTTGCCATGCCTCCTACAGGGGATTTTCCTGACCCAGCGATTCAACCCACATCTCTTATGTCTTCTTCTTTGGCAGACAGGTTCTTTACTACTAGCACCACCTAGGAAGCCCCCAACATATGACATAGATATAATTTAAAAATAATAATGATAGAAAAAAATATATGCTTCCTCCATCTAGCTCAAGATTATCTTTCTCTTTTTTCACTATTAATTTTTATAGAGAAACCTAACCTCTCTAATGGTTCAGATGGTAAAGAATCTGCTTGCAATGCAAGAAACCTGAGTTCAATCCCTGGGTCAAGAAGATCCCCTGGAGAAGGGAACAGCAACCCCCTCCAGTATACTTCACTAACACACTTCTGTTTTTTACAATGGAAAAGTTCTTAACGTCTTACTTTTTAAAACTGTTTTAACTGTTAAAATTTTTAATCGCAATTTTACCTATCTTTTGTTTACTTCTTGAACTAATAAGGCTCTAGAACAAATCTCTGCTACCACCATTAGCTGTGTGAACTAGACCCAGAGGCTAGATCTCTTGGAACCTGAGTCTTCTCTTTTGTAAAATAGGGACCAAAATCCTTACTTTCTCAGCAGGAGCATCACAAGAAGTATGGAGGAAGCACATCATCACTGTGGAAGAAGTGCTCCGTAATGTGTAACTACTTCTGTTATTGTTTGGCCTAAAGTAAAGAACAGAGGCGCACATATGTAAGAGAAGCATCTGGAATAACACCATCCATCCACAGTGTGTCTGTTCCCCAAAGCTCATGCTATCAATTTGCAGAAACGCTTGGACAGGATGGGTTTCCCCTGGCTAACCTTTCTTTAGTCTTCCTGATCTGGCGTATCTTATTTCACTTTGTTTACCATTAAAAACTGTGCTCATCAATATATGCTTTTGCTCTTTTCTCCCTTTTAAAAATCCAGTACATGAAGGAATCACCATTGAGTTCGTAAAAAACTGCTTGAAGGAAAACTAAAATAAACAAATGCATCTGTTATAAGGTGCCAGCAGTAAATTTTCAAAATAGCCCTGTACAATGGCCAGAATTAACTTTCCTTTTATTCTTCTAGCAGGATGTCTCTGTAGAGTTTGGCAGAGATATTTAACAAAACAGAACAAAACTTTATTTTCTCCTTGTGTTGGTCTGACACTGTCAGCCTGAGCATCTTTTGGAATGCCCCAGTGCACTCAGAATGGGCGCCTTGAGCTCACAGGAGGCTGGAATAATGGCCTGCAGACTGCTGTAGTGGACAGTCTTGCAACCTGGCGCCACAGCAGCCCTGCTGGGCAGGAAGCCTATCTGTTTATCAAATTGACAGCAAGGCAGCAAAGGGAGCTGCTGGAGCATCCTTTGCCAGGTACAGGCATCATGCAGAAAAGCACGTCACTGGTGCTCGTGAATGAACATATTTCTGGTTCAATAGTTGGACCACATCACTAGTCATCTAAGGTAATGGCTGGTAAAGAATGACCAAGAATCACATCCTTCAAACAAAGCTGAAAATAGGTTTATCTAAAGTGAGTTACTGGGTTGAAGTCAGACTTGCTGGCCTCACTGAAGTAATAGAACACTGACCACCATCTCACTTCCATTCCAAAAGGTACTAAAGTCTTCACCTTAAAGAACACCCACTGTATTGTGATCATGAGTCAAGGTTACCTTGTTTTAGTTTAGAACCTCCTTTTCCCCATGTGGTTCAAACTACACTGGCAAGAAGCTCTCATGTTTAGACAGATTCCAACTAAGCAACTTCTGCAAGATAATACTGGAGACACTATTGCTGTCTCTCAAAAGAGAGTTTCTGGTGTATTTTTACACAGGATGAGAAAAATGTGTGATATTTTTAGATTCTATTTCATCATCACTATGAAAAGCCATTTTGCTTGGGAAAGCCAATATTACCACTAAAATATTGAAGGCAGAGTAGTATGTTGTCATTCCTCCCGTTTACAGCACCGTTGCTATTGCAGTATTACAGTGTTACCTTCATTTCTGTGATTATTGACTAGATGTTATCCCAACCATCAAACTATAAACTCCTTGAAGCCAGGAGATGTCTCTTTTTGCTCACCTATTACAGTCCCTGGTATGCAGAACATAACCAAAAATATGTTTGTTCAGTTAATATTATTTAGCAGGATCATTTGTAATGAATTTTATATTAGCTATCCATGATATGTTCAGAATTGGATAATACATAAAGGAACCATCAGTGTAGGCTCAGTACAGGCTCCAGTTTTGAGAAGTTTACAGTCTAAGTTTGTTCCAGGTGACAGTGTTCTCAGTAACTAACACCCACACATCCTCCCCAGTGTTCCTGGTCCATTGTTTTCCCATTGCATTGATCACCTTCTAGCATACTAAACAATTCACTTTTTTGGCTTTTTCACTGTCTCCCCTAGAGACAGATTAGAATATCAAATACAGGAGCAGGACTTTTTCATCTGTTTTGTTCGTGGATGTTTTCCCTGTAACCAGTAATTATACTAGTTGGTCATTACCTCCTCTTTGGAACACTTGTGTATTTCTGACCTGGCCTCTCCTACGGTATCTCCTACCCTCACTCACACCATTCTAGCCACATGGAGGGGCTTCATTTGTCCCGCCTTGTGATCTCTGCACTTACCAGCCCTTCTCAACAGGATGTTTTTCCACCAGTTACCTCCATGCTCATTCCCTTACCTATTTCAGATCCTTATTCCAAAGACAGCAAGGTCTTCCCTGATAGTCTTATTTAAGTCTGAATCCCTTCCCTGCAAGCCACACATATACTCTTGGAACTTACCAAGTTCCTGCTCTGCTTTTTCTTGATAACACTATAACGGGCAAATATACAAGGTTAGTTATATGTTGTCTGTTGGTCTTCCTCCCTCCCCGCCCACAGACACACATATTCTAAGCTTCATGAGGGCAGTGTTATCCTCTCCTTTGCTCACTGTTATTTCCCCAAGATCTAGAATACTGTGTTACACTTGGCACTTGATAAATATTTGTTGAATGGATGAATTATCGTAAAGGCAATTTTTATATTTAAAATACCAGTTTTTAGAATGTCCTACTTTAGTTCAGAGAGCATACATGGGATTATAATAAGATGTTTGAATTTCAAGTAAGTTGAACATGAAATAAAAAATACAATAAGAAGCAGGTGGCTTGGAAAGGTCAAGTAATACAAGGCATACATCTTTGCCTTTGATGAATATGCTGCTAAAGTTTAGGTTGTTGATACATTTGGCTTGAAAATCTCTAAGCAGTTGTTTGCTACCAGATGCTATTTTTGAAGGCAACAATCAAAATACACAAACACACACACACACATCCTAGCCCTCACATACAAGTTTGCATCTGGTGCCCAGGGAAAATGAGAGAAAACAACTTTTAAAGGGCTAAGGAAAGTGTTCATGACTCATTAGTTCACTGAAACAGCAGAACAAGCATCCACTTAACGAAACAGGCAGAACCAGCCTTAACCAGGTAGGAGTCGATGTGGAGACTCGTTGACCAAATGCCTACAGTTACAGCTGTGTGATGATGAATGACCCTGAGAATCAGAAATCTACAATCTTGTCTCCATCAGCCTGGAGACAGGAAATTTGCAAGGAATAATTCTCTCTATGTGAAATCCAGCCCAAAGCATACATCCTCCCTCCATCCAGGGACTCATGAGCAGAATTTGAAAGAGTAGAAGTGATTGTTTGTTCTCTCTGTGACTGACATAGAATCACATCGTTTCACAGCACAGACGTTCGGAAGCATGCCCTCCAATCACAGTGTTTTATGGAGGGAAAAAATTGAACCAAAATTTCCTCAGCTAACTTTGAGGGAATACCCCAAATAGCCCAAGATCCCTGAAACCCATACCAGTGTTCCCTCCCCAGGTTGAAGTGCCATTGTTGATGCTGCAGTTAGATCCAGTTAGATTTCCAGAGAAGCACTCATTTCAGCCCAAATAACAAATGCGTTCAAATCTATATATGCATAGTAGAGAGACTGAGGGATAGACAGAGAGAAATGCAGATGTAGAACATCGGTGTCATAAACCTCATTGATCTTATTGATATTTTAATAAACAGAAGAATGAAGGAGAAAGTTTCTCATAATCTCAATGCCTTAATAACACCTGTTGATATTTAAGTCCTTGAATATTTAACACTTTTATGTCTTCCATCTAAAAAGTATATAGTCACAATCTCTTGACCAGTTTTCTATGTACCAGGCTCTGTTGTAGGGAAATTATTTATGTCAACTTCATAGCAACCCTCTGATGGATGTATTATCAGCCCTGTTTTACAGAGGAAGGGATGGAGTTGAGGGAGTTGACACAGAAAGCTAAACAGTCCAGGTGTGGCTGAGTCTGTTCTGAAACCCAAATCAATCAATCCCCAAGGCCAGTGTTGCTTCTAGGGCCCCTCACTGCAACCCCCTCTTCCCTCCAGGAAATAAAAGCCCCCATTTTCTTCCTCATACAAGATAGATGCTTAAACCCTGTATTTATGAGGACAGCTAACAATTATGGTCACTTTATTTAGATAGCAATGAAGTAACATCCCTAATATTTAAATAAACTTTATTGCAGTTTAAAATCCATGTAAGATGACTTTATTTTTCACCCATGTATTTGACAATCAGGTCTGTAAAGTCAAAGCTATGTACAGATATGAGAGTTGGACCATAAAGAAGGCTGCTACTGCTGCTCCTAAGTTGCTTCAGTCGTGTCTGACTCTGTACAACCCCATAGACGGCAGCCTACCAGGCTCCGCAGTCTCTGGGATTCTCCAGGCAAAGGAAATAAAAGCCCCCATTTTCTTCCTCATACAAGATAGATGCTTAAACCCTGTATTTATGAGGACAGCTAACAATTATGGTCACTTTATTTAGATAGCAATGAAGTAACATCCCTAATATTTAAATAAACTTTATTGCAGTTTAAAATCCATGTAAGATGACTTTATTTTTCACCCATGTATTTGACAATCAGGTCTGTAAAGTCAAAGCTATGTACAGATATGAGAGTTGGACCATAAAGAAGGCTGCTACTGCTGCTCCTAAGTTGCTTCAGTCGTGTCTGACTCTGTACAACCCCATAGACGGCAGCCTACCAGGCTCCGCAGTCTCTGGGATTCTCCAGGCAAGAACACTGGGGTGGGTTGCCATTTCCTTCTCCAATGCATGCAAATGAAAAGTGAAAGTGAAGTCACTCAGTCATGCCCGACTCAGCGACCCCATGAACTGCAGCCTACCAGGCTCCTCTGTCCATGGGATTTTCCAGGCAAGAGTACTGGAGTGGGGTGCCATTGCCTTCTCTGGTAAAGAAGGCTGAGTACTGAAGAATTTATGCTTTCGAATCGTAGTGCTGGAGAAGACTCTTGAGAGTCCCTTGAACTGCAAGGAGATCAAACCAGTTAATCCTAAAGGAAATCAATCCTGAATATTCATTGGAAGCACTGATGCTGCAGCTGAAACTCCAATACTTTGGCCACCTGATGCAGAGCTGACTCACTGGAAAAGACCCAGATGCTGGGAAAGATTGAGGGTAGGAGGAGAAGGGGATGACAGAGGATGAGATGGTTAAATAGCATCACTGACTGAATGGACATGAAAGTGAGCAAACTCGAAGAGATAGACAAAGGAGCCTGGCATGCTGCAGTCCACAGGGTTGCAAAGAGTCAGACACAACTTAGCGATTGAATAACAACATCTGACAATCAACCTGAGCAAACCCTCTAGGCCAGGAGTGGCATTTCTCCGGCTGTCAGTTTAGCCGCCTGTGGAGAAGCAAGCATCTCAGTGATTTTTCTCATCCGTGCCCTGCCTGTAATGCCTTCCTCCAAGCAGAATAGATTTATGGATTTGGAAGGAAAGGTTGACTGAACCAGGAAGACATGATGTCTCCTTTTGGAATGAACAGGCCATGCTGAGAGGAGACAGGGCTGTGTTCTTCCATGGGAGTATCTGACATCTCTGAGACTTTTTGAGTGCTGGGATTCAACAAAATGACTTGTAATGTAGACACATTTGAACATAACTAGTAGAAATAGGGATCGAACTGGGGTCTCCTGAATTGCAGGCAGATTCTTTACCATCTGAGCCACCAGGGAAGCCCATAGTAGAAATAAGATAGGTTGAAGGGAAAACTATTCTACTAAGGTAGAATCACTAGGACTTGGCCCCAAAATGTGACTGGGATTCCAAGCAACACCCCTCTCAGGGGTGCAGCGGGCAGGCAGAAATATCTGTGTTCCTTCAGATCCACTCCTGGTTCTACACCCTGTCCCCAGGTCAAGGAAAGATTTTTTGGTCAAGATCTTTGGCAGGAAAATAATACGACTTAAAGAGGTTTCTTTAAGAACTTAAGGAGTCTTTCCAGAAATAGCCAGAGGGCCAGAGGGGGGCTGTCAGTCAACCTCCTGGGATCCAAACTCTGAGAGAACAGGAGACGGCTTTCCAGAGCCCCACCCTTCCAGTTCTGATCCCTGACATCTGCATTTTCCCTGGGGAAACTGAGGGGTGGAGACCTGGAGGCAGGAAGGAAATCTTTGGGTCTGCTCTTCATTCATTGTCCCATCATTCTGGCAACTGTCAGCCTTTATTTTTAAAGCATTAAACACGTCAACAGCATTGCTTTATTTTTCTTTCAAGGAGATAATACTCTACTATAAAAGGGGGAAAAACTTGTTTGTTGCTTCCAAAGGAAATAAGATGTTTTAGATTTTTAATTTTGTCTCAAACTAAGAGGTTTAGGTGGTGCAAAGCGAGCTTTGCCTTTCTTACTTAAGTTATCCTATTTTTCATGTTCCCTTTTTCCCATTGACACAGAATACAATTATTGCCACCCTTTTTTGGCTAGCTAGCTGGCTCTTTCTTATGAAAATGTGAACAATGAGTTGAAGAGGATTCTTGGCAGGTCTCTCCCTAGCAAACTCTTCCATGCTCTAGGCCGCGAGAATGCTCTTGGGGGGATTTCCTCGCAGGGTTCTGTTGTATAACTCTCAGAAGCTACAATCTGTTCAATTGTTTCTACCAGACTACATGGCACAATTCATTCCAGGACACTTTCTTCTTAATAGTTTTCCCTTCAACCTATCTTATTTCTACTATGGGCTTCCCTGATGGCTCAGATGGTAAAGAATCTGCCTGCAATTCAGGAGACCCCAGTTCGATCCCTATTTCTACTAGTTATGTTCAAATGTGTCCACATTACAAGTCATTTTGTTGAATCCCAGCAGTCAAAAAGTCTCAGAGATGTCAGCACCAAATACATTTATCCATGTATATGCAAACATATAGATCTGATAAGGTTAGTGCCCTCAGTCATCTGGCCGCCAATCCTTTCTGCTTTGAGGAACTCAGAATGATATTAGTAGAATGTATTCATAAATGGAAACATAGATAATAGCTATTCTGTAGAATACAAGATATTATCTCTCTATCAACCAGGAGAACAATATAGATGCTAACATAAAATTCACTGAAGTTCAGCATTATTGATGTTCTTTTTATTTCCTTTGCTCAGTTTCTTCTTCAAATTAAAGTGTTTTGCTAAATATGGTCTTACTTACCAAATTCTTTCTCAGTCATTTAGAATGTGGGTGTACAGATTTCTGTTTCCTATTTACTGAATTCAATCACAAGTATTTAGGCATATATAAAAGCTAAGGGAAAAGAGAATACCTCTTAGTATTATCTTTAGAAGCACACTGTCCTTCTAAAAGCCATTTTATCACTAAATAATACTTAGAGTAGAGCATTGTGGAACGGAAAAACCCTCTTCATAAAAAAGAAAGTTAGTCACAAAGAACTCAAACAAGTCACTCCATAGTCATTGATGAGTTAACAAATGGAACTCAAAAATCCTATTACTCTCATATGTTTTTTTCATATGCAAATAGAAGGAAAGCTGTAGCAAACTTGGGTCAAAAATGTCAACTTTCTCAAAAGTACATTAGTAGATGCCAAGGGCCAGAGATGGCAGGTGGCGTAGGGAGGGAGAATGGGAACTTCACGTTTAATGCAGACGGAGTTTCAGTTCAGGCTTCCCAGGTGCTGTGCTAGTAGTGGTAAAGAACCTGTCTACCAGTGCAGGAGACTAAGAGATGCCAGTTTAATCCCTGAGTCAGGAAGATCCCCTGGAGGAGGAAATGGCAACCCACTCCAGTATTCTTGCCTGGAGAATCCTATGAACAGAGGAGCCCGGTGGGCTATGGTCCATAGGGTCACAAAGAGTCAGACACGACTGAAGTGATTTAGCAAGCTTGGATAGTTTCCATTTAGGGAGGTGAAAAATTCAGGAGATGGATGAACGTTGCACAACAATGTCAATGTACTTAGTGCCACTGAACCACACAGTTAAATATGTTTAAAATAGTATGTTTTATGCTATGTGGCTTTTACCACAATAAAAGAAAAAAATGTCAGCTTTTGAGGACTTCCCTGGTGGTCCAATGCTTCCAATGCAGAGGGTGCAAGTTCCATTCCTGGTAGAGAAACTAAGTTCCTACAAGCTGCACGGCCAAAAAAACAAACAAAAATATGTCAGTTCTCAGGGAGAATACAGTCAGCCCTCTGTATCCTCAGGTTCCACAGATTTGACCAACAAAGGATAGAAAATATTCAGGTGAAAAAAAATCCCAGAAAGTTCCAGAAAGCAAAACTTGTGCTGCACCAGAAACTATTTACATAGCATTTACATCATATTTACAACTATTTACATAACATTTACACCATATTAGGTATTATAAGCAATCTGGAGATGAGTTCAAGAGTATGGGAGTATGCATATAGATATATGCAAATATTTTGGCATTTTTTACAAGGAACTTGAGCATCCCCAGGAGATCCTAGAACCAATTCCCCATGGCTATGGAGACACAACTGTAACTTTAAAAATGAAAAAGCCTACACCTGATATTTTCTTTGTTACACCATTGTCCTTAATGCCAAGAAGAAACAAAATATTCTTTCTTGTAGATATCTCTCATATCATCCTAAATAATTCATGTTCCTTAAGACACTTCTAGACCAAAATCTAACTTTCCTTATAAAGTACACAGTTTTCCCAAGTTGGAAACAGGCTTTGTGAAGCCATAAAAGCTCCTGGAAGTTTCCCTTTGTGACACCTGCATGCCATGCTTAGCCATGTGGCAGTATACCATTGCCAACAAAGACATCCGGGTAAGTAATCACTCCACAGGCTTGCAAGCTCTGCCCTCGGAACTCACTGCTGCTGAACCACTAGTAAGAAGAGAATAAGTGATGCCAGAATTCTGAAAGAAATCACAGAATCTCTAGGTTGTAAGAGAACTTACATTTCATCCAGCCCCACCACATCAGAATAATCTGCAAGCATCCTTGAAAAGCATTTTAAAGTGAGATAATGTTACAAGTTGAGGAAGATTAATTGCAGACAAATCACCGTAGCACCCACAGGTAGAATACTTTAAGAACACCAAAAAGAATGCACTTGGAACTCAGAAAAAGTACACCCAAAAGGTCTTGTTCCTCTTTGAAATTTGAGAAGTAACAATCCTTTCAACACTCTCCAGGACTTCTATAATCCAAGAGCAGGTGTTACAAATTTACAGCTGCTTTTTTTCTCACTCATTTATTCAACAATATTTACCTAGTACCTACCATATGAAAGATAATCTATCAAGGTGAAGATTGACACTTATGACCACTACAAAAGTCATTTCTGTCCCCCCCAAAAAATCTCCATTCAAAGTTTTTTTAAACACGTTTCACATAGGTGACCATGAACCATATATACTTCTACTTTTCTGAAGAGGAACATACTCCATAATAGCAAGATCAAAATCTTATAAAAATGATTTAAAAATTTTAGAAATCCTTACTAACTCACTAGCTACTATTACTAAACAGGAATCAAAACCTAATAGATATCTGAACGCAAATATAAAACAGAGAGTATTGGTTAGTATGAACAAAGAGGTGAGAATTAAGAGAATGAAGACATGAAGGACACTCTTGATGCAGTGTTCCCTGGATGCTATGACTGTGTTCCCAGTGCTGGGGGGCCGGGTTCAATCCCTGGTCAGGAAAGTATATCCTGCATGCTTCAAGAAAGATCAAAGAGCCTGTGCACTGCAACTAAAACCCAATGCAGCCAAATAAACAAACAAATTTTTAAAAAAAGAGAGAGAGGGAATGAAGAAATGAAATCATATGAAAATTTAAAGTAGGTGCTGAGCAAAGTTTCAATTAATGGACTATAGGAAGATGATGAAAGGGCAGAGTACAGAGAGGGAATTTGTTGTTGTTGTTGTTTCACCTCATGATTTATTAACTAGTCATAGCTCAAACTACCACACAATTGCACTCATCTCACAAGCTGGTAAAGTAATGCTCAAAATTCTCCAAGCCAGGCTTCAGCAATACGTGAACCGTGAACTCCCTGATGTTCAAGCTGGTTTTAGAAAAGGCAGAGGAACCAGAAATCAAATTGCCAACATCTGCTAAATCATGGAAAAAGCAAGAGAGTTCCAGAAAAATATCTATTTCTGTTTTATTGACTATACGAAAGCCTTTGACTGTGTGGATCACAATCAACTGTGGAAAATTCTGAGAGAGATGGGAATACCAGACCACCTGACCTGCCTCCTGAGAAATCTGTATGCAGGCCAGGAAGGAACAGTTAGAACTGGACATGGAACAACAGACTGGTTCCAAATAGGAAAAGGAGTACGTCAAGGCTGTATATTGTCACCCTGCTTATTTAACTTATATGCAGAGTACATCATGAGAAATGCTGGACTGGAAGAAGCACAAGCTGGAATCAAGATTGCCAGGAGAAATATCAATAACCTCAGATATGCAGATGACACCACCTTTATGGCAGAAAGTGAAGAGGAACTAAAAAGCCTCTTGATGAAAGTGAAAGAGGAGAGTGAAAAAGTTTGCTTAAAGCTCAGCATTCAGAAAACTAAGATCATGGCATCTGGTCCCATCACTTCATGGGAAATAGATGGGGAAACAGTGGAAACAGTGTCAGATTTTATTTTGGGGGGCTCCAAAATCACTGCAGATGGTGACTGCAGTCATGAAATTAAAAGATGCTTACTCCTTGAAAGAAAAGTTATGACCAACCTAGATAGCATATTCAAAAGCAGAGACGTTACTTTGCCGACGAAGGTCCATCTAGTCAAGGCTATGGTTTTTCCAGTAGTCATGTATGGATGTGAGAGTTGGACTGTGAATAAGGCTGAGTGCCGAAGAATTGATGCTTTTGAACTGTGATGTTAGAGAAGACTCTTGAGAGTCCCTTGGACTGCAAAGAGATCCAACCAGTCCATTCTGAAAGAGATTAGCCCTTGGATTTCTTTGGAAGGAATGATGCTAAAGCTGAAAGTAGTTTGGCCACCTCATAGGAAGAGTTGACTCATTGGAAAAGACCTGATGCTGGGAGGGATTGGGGGCAGGAGGAGAAGGGGACAACCAAGGATGAGATGGCTGGATGGCATCGCCGACTCGATGGATGTGAGTCTGAGTGAACTCTGGGAGTTGGTGATAGACAGGGAGGCCTGGTGTACTGCAATTCATTGGGTCGCAAAGAGTTGGACACGACTGAGCGACTGAACTGAACTGAACTGATAGACATTAACATGCTGCTGCTGCTAAATCGCGTCAGTCATGTCTGACTCTGTGCAACCCCATAGATGGCACCCAACAGGCTCCTCTGTCCCTGGAATTCTCCAGGCAAGAATACTGGAGTGGGTTGCCATTTCCTTCTCCACAGAGAGGGAATTTTGTATGGAGGTTTTCTCTAACACAGCCTGAGCTGGGAGTTCTCATCATCCCCTCTTTCTCCAGATGAAGGGGTTGCTGACACTTCTCCCCAGGACTAGAGCTAGGTGCTTCAGCAGGAGCTCTCAGAGATGTAAGTTCCTTGAATAGAGAAACCTTGGCAGACTAGAACCAGACTTATCTGATAAATTTTAAGCAGCCCATGGCAGCACAGAGAGGGCTGCAGCTGGAATGTATACACACTTCTTCTCAGCACTGAGTCAAACAGCATGTCCCAGCAACCCAGTGCAGAGCCTATGATAGGACTGCCAGGACCAGAGCATGTCAATTAAATTCTGGTTAGGAGAACAGACTGCCAAAGTGAAGGTAATACAGAATTAAGAGTCTGAGTGCAGGGGAGGGGGATGGGTTAATCATAAGTGTTTTTGGCAAGTGTATGCACCCCAAGTCTTAGATCTTTAATATTAATTCTCCATGACTGTAACTTGCAGACATTAGAAAGCCAAGATCATCCCGTTGAGTTGGCACTTCCACAGACTATGAAATGTAGCAGTAATGACATCACTGAGATTGTCAAGTCAATATGGCAGAAATTGAAGTGACAGAGAAGGATCCTCCCATGTGGAAAAATTAAGCAAAAAAACCAAATTTGCATACACAATCAAATTTCAATTTGGAGTGTGAAGTCTCTGAGTGTGAAAAGAGGAGCCAAAGTCAGAGAACTGAATAGGATCTTAAATCAAAGCAGCTATTGAGTTCCATACTCTTAATGGGTATAGAACTTACTAGCAACTGGGACTATAGAACCATCACTAACACAAGGGTTCAAAATGTCATTCCATGAGTGTATAGAGCCAACATAGATTAACAGAAGATGTCCACTGGTGACGAAAATGCTGGAATGCAATGAAGTAATATTTTCAGAGTGATAAAAGGAAGTTACTATTGACCACTTAAACTCTGTCAAGTGAAGATAAATAAATATAAATATAAAGAAATCCATACTATCCATAGAAGCTTACTTTAAAAATTGCTAAATAACATTCAGCAAGAATAACAGTAACTAGAAGAAAAGAGTGGACTCATGAAATAATGATAAGGAAATGAAGCTGGTAGTAATGTTTGTAAATCTGAATTAACTTCAGATATAAAACAAAGATAACATTTACTAATTTATCTTTCTTTAATGCAAGATAAAACTAAAATGCTAGATGATAACTTGGAATATATTGTTCAACAGGAAGATAGAGGATTTGGATAACTTCACATTTTGTTCTGATCATGCCATCTAGCCCCATTACTTCATGGCAAATAGAAGGAGAAAAGGTGGAAGTGGTGACAGATTTCCTCTTCTTGGGCTCTAAAATCAATGCAAATGGTGACTGCAGCCATGAAATTAAAAGATGATTGCTTCTTGGCAGGAAAACTATGTCAAACCTAGACAGTGTGTTGAAAAGGTGAGACATTACTCTGCCGACAAAGGTCTAAATAGTCAAGGCTATGGTCTTCTTAGTGGCCATGTACAGTTGTGAGAGCTGCACTGTAAAGAAGGTGGAGCACTGAAGAATTGATGTCTTCAATGTGTGGTGCTGGAGAAGGTTCTGAGAGTCCTTGGACAGCATGGAGATCAAACCAGTCAATCTTAAGGGAAAAACCTCGACTACTCCTTGGAAGGACTGATGCTGGAGAAGAACTCCAGTATTTTGACCACCTGATGCAAACAGCCAGCTCATTGGAAAAGTCCTTGATGCTGGGAAAGCTTGAGAGCAGAAGAAGAGGGCATCAGAGGATGAGATGGCTGGATGGCATCACCAATGCAATGGAGATGACCTTAGGCAAACTTCAGGAGATAGCAAGGAACAGGGAGACCTGGAGTGCTGCAGTCCTTGGGGTCACAAAGAGTCAGACACGACTGGGAGAATGAGCAACAACAACACATTTTATTAAGTCAGATATACATGTTAGAAACTTAAGAAAAACTACCAAAAAGAATAAAAGTCAATTGTGTCATTACCAAAAGAGTTGAGAGGAAGTAAAAGAGTAAAGAAGATTTGGTCAATTAAAAAAATTAAGAAAAGAGAAAAAGCACCAAAACATAAAATCAGATAGTGCATTAGGCACTAATATATTAATAATCACAATAGACACACAAAGGTTAAAATCATCTTAAAATGGATTTTATAAAAAGAAAATAACATCTAGCAATTTTATTTTAAGAAGTATACACAAAATGTAATGACACAGAAATAGATGAACAAATGCTTACCAGTAAACATTGATCAGAAGATCAATAGTGTTGGGAATTCCCTGGCAGTTCAGTGGTTACAACTCTGCACTTTCATTGTTGGGTGCATAGGTTCCATCCCTGGTCAGGGAACTAGATCTTGCATGCATGCTGCAACTAAAAGTCTGCATGCCACAACTAAGAAGATCCTGAGAGCTGCAACGAAGACCCAGGCTAAGTAAATGTTTTTAAAAAAAAAAAAACAAAGGACTCAAAAGCTGTTGAACAACAAGGGAAACCATCAGCAGAACAAAAGATAACTTACTGAATGAGAGAAAAGATTTGCAAGTGATATGACCAATAAAGTGTTAACATCCAAAATACATAAATGGCTCTTACAATTCAACATCAAAAACAAAACAAACAGCCTGAAGACCTAAATGAATATTTTTCAAAATAAGACCTATAGATGACCAACAGACACATGAAAGATGCTCAAGGTCATTAATCATCAGGGAAATACAAACAAAACCGCAAAGAAATAAATAGCACCTCACACCTATCAGAAGGGCTATCACCAAACAAACAAAAAAAAGACAAATAACAAATGTTGGCAAGGAGGTGGAGAAATGAGAATACTTGTGCACTGCTGGTAGGTACATAAATTTGTATAATCACTATGAAAATAGTATACAATTTCCTCAAAAAAGTAAAACTAGAACTACTATGTGATCCAGAATTCCACTCAAGGTACATATCCAAAGAAAATGAAAGCATTAATCCAAGAAGATATATATACCCACATGTTCATAGCAGTGTTATCCACAATAGCCAAAATATGGGGGCAACATAAGTTTCCATCAACACACACCACACGTGCACGATGGAATACTACTCAGCTATAAAAAAGAATGAAATGCTGCCATTTGTGACAACATAGATGAACTTGGAGGGTTTTATGTTTAGTAAAATAAGTCAGAGAAAAACAAACACTGTATGATATCACTGAAATGTGGACTCCTAAAAAATAAAACAAATGAATGAATGTGTCAAAACCAAAACAGACTCACAGATATAGAGAAGAAGCTAATGGTTACCATGGAGAGAAGGATGAGGGAAGGGGCAAGATAGGGGTACGGGACTAAGAGGTATAAACTACTGTGAATAAAATAAGTAAGTTACAAGGATATATTGTACAACACAGAATATAACCAGAAATAATCATAAATGAGTATAACCTTTAAAAAAGATCGCTAAGTTTGCAATTTTCAAGTCAAACAACACAGAGTTTTAAGTCGAGAGGCACTGATAGAAATATAGTTTCATAAGATAAAAAGAACAACTCAACAAGAAAACAAAAGTCATGAAATTGTATATAGCTAGCAACATAGCCTTGAAACACATTAAGTAAAAAATATAAGGAGGAATTGACAGCTCTACAATCGTAGGGGGAAATTTTCATATACCTCTCTCAGAAACTGACACATCGGGCAGACCAAATAAAAAAAAGTATGAGGATATACAGGATATTTGAACAACCCAAAGAGTTAACCTGAAAGACTTATTTATATGTAGAAACTGACACATAGTAATTAGAAAATAGAAAATACACATTCTTTTCAAGCACAAATGGAACTGTCAAAAGAGCTGATCACATAGCAGGTCAAAAAGGAAATTTCAAGAAATAACAAAGAACCAATATCACATCTCTGTATCATAAAATAACCTAGTAGTCAAAGAGGAAACCACATGAGAATACTATTTTATAAATTCAAACTATATGACAATAAAAGTGCTATATGCCAAAATGGGGGGATATTTCTAAAGCAATACTTTAGCCTAAAGTGAATTTACTTAAAGTAAATGAGCTAGAGATGGCATTGACAATTAGGGGATTAAAAGCATAAGAATAAAGACAGAAAGGATATAATAAAGACAAAAGCAGAAATTAATGAAATTGAAAACAGAACCAATAAAGGCCATTTAAAATATTCCATCTGGCTCCTAAATAGTCCCTGAGAGTCCATGATAAAGGACAAAGCTGTTTCATTCTTCAGTTACCTCTGGTGTGGATTATCTACCAGCACAACCCATCAGAAATACAGGGTGAGCCACGTATACAATTTAAATTTTATGGTAGTCATATTCTAAAAGTAACGAGAGACGGATGAATTTAACTTTAACAACATATTTTATTTAAGGCAATGTATCAAAAATATTATTTTAATACATAATCAATATTTTAAAATTATTGAACTATTTTAAATTCTTTTTTCTACACTAAGTCTTTAAATCTGGTTTATATTTGTAATTGCAACACGTCTCAATTTCAAGTAGACATCTTTCAATTGCTCAGTAACCACATGCTAGTGTCTATTGAAGTGGACAGAGCAAATCTGTACTCAAATAATTTCAGAATTTCCCCCTACGATTGTAGAGCTGTCAATTCCTCCTTATATTTTTTACTTAATGTGTTTCAAGGCTATGTTGCTAGCTATATACAATTTCATGACTTTTGTTTTCTTGTTGAGTTGTCTTTTTATCTTATGAAACTATATTTCTATCAGTGCCTCTCGACTTAAATTATGTACACATAATTTCAGAATTCCTCCTTCACAGACCCTATTGTATCATATTTGTTTCTTGACTTTTCAGACAAGGTGAAGATTTGTATAAGCATTATCATTTTGTCTGCATTCTAGGTTCTGCAGTGTGGTGGCAAAGGTTCAATCACCTTGCTGCCATGTAGAGGGAGGTATGGCATCACTTTAGCAACCAAAGTTCTGATGATCAAGTAGTTGATGGCATCTCAAAGAGAGACCTACTTACTTTTTTTTAACTTACTTTTGGTATTAGTGTTTACACAACAGAGAGTCACTACATTCATCTCTATTCCCCAAGAGTTTCATGTTGAAATAACGAAATGGCCTAGATCCGCCTGAAGATAAATTGCTTTAATTATTAGGCAGATTGTGAAGCTCACTGTTTCAAATATCAGGTCAGTGCAGTGCCCAGCATCAGCAATGGTTTTACTGTGATATTTCTCCACATGCTACTGTTGAGCCTTAATATTAATGAAATGCCTCCCTTTAGGACTAGCTTTATCTGCAAGATTTGTTCACTTCTTCAATAGAAAAAAAAAACAAAACTGATCTCAGTAATTGGGGGAGGAGACTATTATTTTCCAGTATTGCAATATTTGCTTTTTGACAGTTTGTCAGCATTGTTGCTAATATCTATGGAAATCTCTCAGTAGAATTTTTTAGATCTTAGAATTTATATACTGAAGTTATATAGATACTTATCAACTTACATTTTTAACACTTCATGTGAGATCACAGAAGAGAATACAATGGTTAAAACCAAGAGCACACAGACCGAAGTTGGACTACCTGGGTTTGAATCTCACTTACCAGTTGTGCATCTGAATTTCAGCTTCCTGTTTCAAAACAGGAAAATATTGAAGTTGCAAAGAGGGTCACACAAAGCACATATATGCTAAGCACATATAAAGTGCTTAACACAGTGCCCAACAGAAGTACCAGAAGTATTTCATGACATTAACTAGGTCACCTTAGGCTCATCATTCAGGCAAATTGGGGAGCATTAAAAAAGTAACCATCTGATAGCCTTTCTAAAGCAGAGAAGAGAATTTTTTCCAAAAGAAATTCTAGTTGACCTGCTTCTCTAAATCAGAAAGGTTTCCCTAAATATGATGACTTGACTTCCTTTCTAGATATTTATTATGCAACTATGCTAAAATTTTGGTTTGGAAACACCCTGACTCAGATCTCATTATCAAGAACCAAGCCAGATTAAAATTTTCTAAACATAATTGGCATCAGATAGTGAAGTAACAAAGTTGATATTTTTTTTAACTGGAAGGTAATTACTTTACAATGTTGTGTTGGTTTCTGCCATATAACAATGTGAACCAGCCTTAATTATATATATATATCCTCTCCCTCTTGAGCCCCCCTCTTTCCTCCTATTCCACCACTCTGGATCATCACAGAGTGTCAGGCTGTGCTCCTTGTGTTATATAGCAGCTTCCCACTAGCTATCCACTCTACACATGTTAGTTTCAGTTCCATTCAGTTCAGTCGCTCAGTCATAGCTGACTCTGCAGCCTCATGAAGTGCAGCACACCAGGCCTCCATGTCCATCACCAGCTCCCAGAGCTTGTTCAAACTCACGTCCATCAAGTCAGTGATGCCATCCGACCATCTTCTCCTCTGTCCATCTTATCCACGTGTTCATGTATATATGTCAAAGCTACTTTCTCGGTTTGACCTACCCTCTCCTTCCCCTGCTGTGTCTACAAGTTCATTCTCCACATCTTCGTCTCCATTCCTTCCCTGCAAATAGCTTCATCAGTACTATTTTTCTAGCTTCCATATAGGTGTGTGTTAATATATGATACTTTTCTATTTCTGACTAAATTCAGTCTGTATGAGACTCTAGTTCTTCCACACCACTACAACTGACTCGATTTCATTCCGTTTTATGGCTGAGTTATATTCCATTGTGTAGATATACCACATCTTTTTTATCCATCTAGGTGCTTCCATGTCCTGACGTTGTAAGTAGTGCAATAACATTGGGTAACTGTGTTTTGATATGTCATTTTCCTGAATTTTGCTCTGAATCAAGAGAAGATATTTAAGGCCAAAGATTTTTAAATTTTCTTTTTTCCTAACTATCTGATTTTTTGGTAACACAGTTGCTCAGGGTAAGGGGAGGCCAAGTCTGAACTGAGTAAATTAAAGAATAGGATTCATGTAAGCAAGGTGGTCTTCCCTGGTGGCTCAGATGGTAAAGAATCCATTTTTAATTCAGGAGACCTGGGTTTGATCCCTGGATTGGGAAGAGCCCCCAAAAGAGGGCATGGCAACCACTCCAGTATTCTTGCCTGGAGAATCCTCATGGACAGAGGAGGCTGCAGAATACAGTCGATGGCGTCACAAAGAGTCAGACACAGCTAAGTTACTACGCCCAGCACAGCAAGCAAAGTACTCAGATGGGAGTTTCATCCCAAGCTGCTGCGAGCTTAAAGCTCATTTTTAGACACTCACATATCTTGGTGGGCAACTCTCTCTTGTCTTGCTGTTTACATATATACCTCCTCTCTTTGAGGTTCATGTTCATTAAAACTATAATTTTCAGGCCCACTATCCATCTGTTGAAGTTTTAGTATTCTGGAGCTAAAATTGCACTTTCAGAGAATTTCTATCAATTAATTGATAATGTGGTATAAAACTAGATACTAGTTTTTGTAATTTGTTCAGGAAATCTGCTTTAATGCTAAAATATTCTCTTTTTAAAATCCAAGTTAATAGTCACTGTAATGATTAGTGTATGCCAGGCACCAAAATATTAATATTTTGTTTTACATAATACTGCTATTAAATCCTCACAATAACCCTATAAGGAAGATGTTAATTGTCATGATTTTCACTTCATAGATGAGAAATGTAAGGGATAAAGAAGTGAAAAACTGTCAAGTTTTTATAGTTACCAAGTGATGAAACCAGGATTTGAATGCAGCACACATTTCAGAGTCTAAGCTTTTAACCATAATGACATATTCTGCCTCTCACAAAAGTATTAGCATATTAAAGTGAAAAAGAAGACTTTGTGTGTTAAAAAGCAAGTTTGTCACATTTTAACATATCTTTGGAACCCAAAATAAATAACCCATTCTTAATTTATATATAGCTCAGAAACCATATGTCTTATAAACCACCAGTGGGTAGGAATATCAAATAATTATGAAAATTAACCAGAAGGTCAAGCTAGTTTCCACAATGGTTCTTAGGTGTCTTCATTACAGAATCGGTACTCTTCTCCATCCACATTCCCCAGCTGTAAAAAAGAAGAGATCTCGTGCTTTGGATGATGTTTACTTTTTTTTTTTTTTTCCAGTTGTGCAGAAAGTCATTATCCAAGCCCAGCCACAAATATGTGCTACAAAACAATTTATCTACCAAGAGTTCATGGGCAGCTGGATTGGGAAAAAACACATTAATTATCATTCAAGTGGAATTGCCCCCATAGACATACCATTTAATTAACAGAGAGGCCAGTATTGGAAATGAATAATTTGAGGTAAGGCAGAGAAAGATGTGTGAGATAAACCCTTAGGTGATTTAAGGTTGTTACCTGTGAATAAATATTTTTTTAAATACATGAAATACCTCTACCTTATAAATGCCTTAAAACATAAAAAGGCATCTTAGAAAAAAAGACCCTTTCAAGCCTTTTCCTTGCCTGGATTAAAAGTCATCATCTGTGAGCAGAAGCAGAAAGCTAGTTGGGATTTCAGAAACATCCATTCCTTTAGAGGCTGGAATATTCCACTCCCGTGAATTTAAACTCTGAAAAGATGAGAGCTAAAATCACTTTGTGTGGCAGACTTCCTCTGTCTCCAAAAACCCTTGAAATTTGTAACTCTGCCAAGATTAAAAATAGAAGTGATATGGCAGCAGTGGATTGATCATTCTGCTAAATGTGCTCATCCCGTTTGGGATAGTTTTATGAAGCATGGCGGCAGCCACCACCGCTGCTACTGCTGCAGAATGCCTTTCCATTTTTCATTTCTTTACTGAGCAAAGCCAGAAGAGTTTTCCTAAAGCATTAAAAAAATAAAATAAAATTACAGCCTAAAGGCTATTTTCTGAAGCAGTCTGAGAGGCAGAATCTGAAATGAAATCTCATACACCCATTGACTCCCTGCAAATATGCCAAAAATCAAAATCCTGGGACCCAGTTTGGCATCGCTTTGTCAGTTTTGTGTCATGATCCTTGAAAATATCACCCTTAATAAGATAAGCCAAATGCCATATCCAGCTGGAATGGAAGGTAGGTTTTCATTTCTGACCTTGGTATTTTCCCTGAAACCATCTGTAAAGAGAGACAAGTTCATCTTCAGTGATCTTTCTTTTTTTGTATTCTCCTCTTGACTTTCAGCTTCTCTTTTCTTTAACAACACCATCCCTGCAAGCATGCTAAGTCGTGTCAGTCATGTCCAACTCTTTGAGACCCCTTGGACTGTAGCCCACCAGACTCCTCCGTCCATGGAATTCTGGCATGGATTGCCATCCCCTCCTCCAGGGGATCTTCCTGACCCAGGGATTGAACCTGAGTCTTTTAATTGGCAGGTAGGTTCTTTACCCCTAGCACTACCTGGGAAGCCCTTAAGAGCACCAGGTTTCTTCATTTAATTCAATTCAAGGAGTATTTATTGAGCACTTATTGAGTGCCCAGTACTGTACTAGATATTTGGAGAAGAAAATATACTTTTAAAAGTAAACAAACCATCTTCATAATAAACTCCATAGCACTGGAATAAGAAATGACAGTGCAGAGAAGGGTGGAGAGGAGATTTGTGACCTTATTTCTGGCTCCCTCCCAGGTTTTACGTTCACTATGGAAGCCTTGTTCTCTGCTTTTCTACATCACTTTCATGGTCATCTCTGAGAGTGATCTCATTGTGAGCAAAAACTATTCCCATACTCAGTTGAGAGACTTTCAACAAATGTTTCCAAAATTCCAAGAATTAACAAATGAAAGAAAAACTGAGAATGCAATATTCAAGATAATCTAGCTACAAGGGAAATTGGTTATCTCCCCTAACATTTTTTTTAGCAGGAAAACCTGTACTTCAAACAGAATCTTACCCAAAGACCTAACAGACAAAACAGAAAACCCCAACGCTGCTCTGTTTAGTGCAGAGGAGAAACACTCCTCCAGGCTCTTACTCACCACTGATCTACACTCCCAGGGAGATCCAGGAGGCTTTTCTGTGGATCCCTAGGGCATCTCTGAGCATCTTTCGAAAACAACCTGAAGAAGAGACCTCTATGTGGCAGGTACTATCTTTTAACACACTTCATGTTCACAACACACACACATTCCAACCCCTCCTTCAAAGTCAAGACCAAAGCAATACTGCACTCCTCTCTCCTACACCATCAGTGCTGATCTAATACATAAGTTCCTTCCCCAGGTGACAGATATTAGGCTAACCCTGATTTTTCAGCTGCAGTTGGATCCCAGATACGGATGTGACCTGTCCCAACTATACGTCTTTCCCATAAAATAACAACATTTTAATATAAAATAAGAACCTAACATTTACTTCCTAGGAATGCAATATAGAGGAAGTAATTTCTTCACAAACCATTTTAGGTTCCCATTTCCTCTAAGATTTTAATGTTTTAGAGGAGATAAAAAAAATGTCTACACATGAAGCAATCTGACTTATTGTGAAAGATTTCTAAACTGAAAGTGAACAAATTATTAAATGTGTAAGTACTGAGGTGGTAATAAAGGAAGGGATCTGTATCAGCTGGACTGATCAGTGAATATTTGAAAGTATTAATAGTTTAGACTTAAGACCCTTTAGGAGGAATAGAGAGAGGAGAGATGGAAAGAGAGGTGAGGCCTTCCTGGCAAGGGTCTGGTAAACTAAGGCATGTTCTCCAGGAAGTTTATATTCTAGGTCTTCAGAAGAATGCCCAAGTAGAGCTGAGTTTTACTCATAAAAATAAACATCTAAGAAGAAATTTAAGTTACACTTGATCCTTGCTGGATGAGGCATTGTCCTACTGAGGACCTAAGTAGAATTTCTCAAATAACTTTTGGCAATCCAGAGGTATTTCTAATGCAATGTGATGAGATCTCTGCTCAAGGCATTTTAAAAAGAAATATGAATAACCTAGAAGTTTGCATTCCACTGTGTTGCTGGCTGTAATTTTGAGACACCTACCAACATATTTCTCTTCCTACTTATACCTCTCTTTGCCTTCCATCCCAGCTGTTCTAAGCACATTGCTTGAGAAAGGGAATACGATTGCAGAAAAGTAAAAAAAAAAAAAAAAGGAGCCTTTTTCTCTTTTTTGCTTTCAAAATCCTAGATGAAAGATTTGGAAGAAAATAAGATGACTCTTGGGAAGTTGTCCTCATCCATACCTTTACCTCACATCTCTCCATCCTCTCTCAAAGCTAAGAAAGAATTCCCCAAGTTTGGAGAAAGGGTGGGATAACAGATGGGAGGGAAGTGATGTGAGAAAAAGGTCCTGGAAGAAGGCTTTGGACCCAATGCAACCTGAAGAACAAGAGTTGACCAAGTTCAACAGCCACCCCAGCCTAAAGACTGTGCTCCCTGTCCCTAGTGAGTCCTGGCAACTAGTGAGGCTTCTCTTCCACGGCATTCAGCAATTTGGCCATAGACTCTCTTGAACTCCATCTCTGCTGCATGTTTTGGGCTGACACTTTGAGAATGCCTGCCCTAGGCAAACTTAAGACATTCATAACACAGAGAAGGGAAATGGGATGCTATGCATCTAGATTTTAATGACAAAAACAAAAGAGAAAGTGGGTCCTCACATTTGAACTGGGAAGAGGTTAAAGAGAACCAGCTTGAGATGTCCTCTGAGGGCTTGCATGATGGTAAAAGAATACTGGGGGGAAAATGTTTGAAATGATAGTGTGTTTTATCCCTGGGTATCTAAAGCTACAGTCCAACTGAGTGCCCTTGGTCTCCCTAGTTTCACTAACAATTCTTTGCCCTGGAGGTTCTTTGACTAGATCACACCAGGAAAAGACATCTTGGGTCATGTAGGTGTGATGTCTAACCTGGGGAAGGATTTCCACAGGGTACTCCCCCCATCCAAATGACATACATATCCCTGAGGGCCTGGTTTCTTTACAACTATGTTGAGTTTAGCAGAAGGAATATACTACTGGGATCTAAGTCTCCCTTTCTCTGATATTCTTAAATGGGTACCAAATATGTCTGATTCTAACTTGAAAGCCTGATATCTATGCTATGTCATCATCTATGAATCACAATACATAGTAACAATTGATAGCATAGGTTCTGGGGTTAAGAAACTTGACCTTGAATTTTAGCAATTATGCTTACAAGTTGCATCAACTGACCCACATTTCCTTACCTCTCTGTCCCTCAATTTCCTTATGTTAAAAAAAAAAAAAGGATTTAGTACCTGCCTCATACAATTCTGGTGAAGAATAAATGAAAAGTTGCTAAAGCATTTGGCAAGGGACTGGCTCACGGCACATAAATATTGCTGGCTATTCTTTATAATGCTTTCCAGGTGGCTCAGTGGTAAAGAATCTGCCTGCTAATGCAGGAGACATGGGAGACACCAGTTTGATCCCTAGGTGAGGGAAGATCCCTGGAGAAGGAAATGGCAAATCATTCCAATTTTCTTGCCTGGAAAATTCCATGGACAGAGGAGCCTGGTGGGCTACAGTCCATAGGGTAGCAAAGAGTCGGACATGAGTGAGCACACACACCACCATTCTTTTTAATAGTACTTAAGTGTTAGGTGTAGTTGCTCAGTCATGTCCAACTCTTTGCGACCCCATGGACTGTAGCCCACCAGGCTCCTCTGTCCATGGGATTCTCCAGGCAAGAATACTGGAGTGGGTTGCCATTTCCTTCTCCAGGGGATCTTTAGTGTAATGCTTTTGGTGGCTCAGATAGTAGACAATCTGCCTGCAATGCGGGAGACCCAGGGTTCGATCCCTGGGTCAAGAAGATCCCCTGGAGAAGGTAATGGCAACCCACTCTAGTATTCTTGCCTGGAGAATTCTATGGACAGAGACCCTGAAGAGCTGCTGTCTGTGGGGTTGCAAAGAGTCAGACATGGCTGAGCGACTAACACTTTCACTTTTTTCACATATTAAGTACTCTTGCCTGGAAAATCCCATGGACGGAGGAGTGTGGTAGGCTGCAGTCCATGGGGTCGCAGAGTCGGACACAACTGAGCGACCTCACTTTCACTTTCAAGTCTTCAACAAATGTTTTCTGGCTAGTTGAACCGTCACCAAATTTCGAAAGTCTCAAAAGTAAATTTGAATATACTTCCATCCCTTTCTATTTTCACGCCCACACCTTAACAATGACCGGACCCAGAAATTTATACTGCCTGGACCTTGAGCATGTGTCCCCTCCAAACCCATCTTCCAGACCCTGCCAGTGAAATTTAAAGACTGTCAGATGTGAGGGTTCTGTTGTTGAGAAGCAAGCTCCCAGCAGGAATTCAAAACCTCCCCATATTCTCAGCTCCCACTTATCTTGGGTTGAGCCTTTGTTAGGATTAAGAAAAGAAAAAAAAAAAAAAAGGCTAAGTGGTCTTGTGAAAACCAGCTTCTCAGTAAACTATATAGGCACTTCCTGGTTACCCATGATATGGGAATAACCTTTAAACTATTTCCATTTCTGATCCCGGCTGGAAACAGGAAACGCATGGGGTACAGCTTTAAACAAAAACAAAAGAACCAAAAGATAAATCAAATTCTCCCAGGGTTCAGAAGAGGTTTACGCTGAGTATTAGAAGGTTCAGATTTAGTGAATCCTCCCCTAGTTTGTGTCATTCCAGAAATTCCTTTTGAGGGGTGGGGGAGTGAAGGGTTGTACTAAATTGCACAGCACTGCCATCTTCAGGGCCAGCTGGGAAAATTTCTCAGGGTCAGTTAGATAAATCATCCTCCTAAACACTTGATTTAAATATAATCAGATGGTTAAAAATTTGACAGCAGATAGACTGGAACAGATTTTTCTACTGTTTCCAATGTTTGAAAAGTCAGTAGACACAGCTTTTTTTGTGGTGTATGCACATTTTAAAAATATTTGCTGATTGAAAAGCCATTTACAATAAATAGGAAAGTTTAAATAGCTCATACTGCATTGCCAAATGATGGAGTAACACAGACACAAACATATTGTTCTGAAAAAAAAATTTCCTTAAAAAGAAAAGTATGAATCAAATGATTTCAAAGTGCTGTTTGAACAGATGGTGTGATTAACAACTACCATGTTAGCCATCTCAGGAGCTTAGAAAGAAGTAAACAAATGCAAGGGGAAAAATCACTTTATTCCCCCAAAGAGTGTTTAGTTCATTTCATTAGGAAAATTTGAAAGTCTGCAATTTGAAAGTTGGATATCCCCAGGGGATATTGGGAATAAGAAATGAAGGGAGTCTTTTTGGAGAAAGACCACATCAAGACAAATGCTGATGTTCCATGCACGGCTGAGGATGAGACGGGAGAAGCTTAGACTGTCATTGTCATCCAAAATGACAGAGGCAGGTGGCACAGTACAGAACACACTGGCTTTGGACTCAAAGGGCCAGGTTCTCATCCTGGCTCTAGCACCAGCTGCTGCTGGCCTTGGAGCCATCCTTGGTCTCTCCGGTCCTCAGTTTCTTGTTTGGAAAATGACTGAGAACCAGATGAGCTGTACAGCTGTGCTTTAAAATGCTAATGTACACCTGGGGATCTCATTAAAATATAGATTGTAACTGGTAGGCCTGAGGTAGGGCCTGAAAGTCAGAATTTCTTACAGGCTCCCAGGTAATGCTGACACTGCTGATCCACAGACCACATGTTTACAGTCCGGTCTCTAAACTCCTTCCAGTGATGATACCCTGGTCTTCTGATACATTAGGTGTGGCTCAGAACAAGGTGAAAAAGACCATGTGTCTACCTTCCAGGTAGAATGACTCAGAAATGTGTATGGATAAAAGTGCATAATGAACATGCCAAATGCTGAATCAATCTTCAAAGCAACTCAAGTATTTATTTATAATACATAATAAACACTTTGAATTAACTTTTGAGCAAGTGATGTGAGAGCAAAGTACTAGGCATTGGATATGGAGATCAAATATATAGGGATGAGATGAGAGGGAGATTGGGAAATTGAGTATTAACCAGTTTCCACGAAGTATTCAAGACCAAGCCTGAGACTTCATTGTATTTTAAAACTTTTGCTCTGTGAAAGACACTGTTAAGAGAATGAAAAAATAATCTATAAACTGGGAGAAAATACTCACAAGTCACATATCTGACAAAGAACTTGTATCCATAATATACGAAGGATTCTCAAAAGTAAGAGAACAACTTGGTTTTTTAAGTGGGAAAAAGACTTGAATATATATTTAACCAGAGAGGAGATATGGATGGCAAAAGGCAAATGAAAAGATGTTCAACATTATCAGTCATTAAAGGAAATTCAAATCATACCTATGATGAGATACCATCATACACCTATTACAATGGCTAAAATAAAAAACACTGACAATATCAAGTGCTGATAAGGATGTGAAGGAACTGGATCATACATATTGCTAGGAGAAATATAAAAATAAAGCAGACACTCTGGAAAACATTTTCAGCAGTTTCTTATGAAGTTAAATTTTCCACATGACTCAGCAATCCCAATTTTACATATTTACCCTAGAGAAATACTTATATTTGCACAAAAACCAGTACGAAAGTGTTTATAGCAATTCTACTTATAAACACCAAAAAATAGAAACAATTCAAACATCTTAGTAAGTGAGTAGAAAAATAAACAGTGGTATATCCATACAATGGAATATTACTCAGAAATATAAAGGACCAAACTGTTGATACACACAATTTGGATGAATCTCAGAAGCATTATGCAGAGTGAAAGAAGCCAGTCTCAAAATTTTCCTACCATATGATTGCATTCATATGACATTCTCAAAAAAAAAACCCAAAAAACTAAAGTGATGGAAAATAGATCAGTAGTGGCCAAGGGTGACAGGTAGAAAGAGAGGTAAGTACAAAGGAATAACAAAAGGGAGTTTATGGGAAATGTAACTGTTCCTCACCTTGATCATGGTGGTGGTTACACAGATCTACCCATGTGTTGAAATTCACTGAAATAAACAGCCAAAAGGTCAGTTTTACTGTATGCTATATTAATTTTTAACAATCTGAAAAAAATGGATTTTTTCTTTCTAAATTTTGAGCAAAAGTGTGCAGCCACTATAGAAAATATAGAGGTTCCTTAAAATACAAAATATAAAGCTACCATATGATCCAGCAATCCTCCTGGGTAGATATCTGAAAAAAACAAAAACTCTAATTCAAAATAATAACATGCACCCCAATGTTTATAGCAGCACTATTTGCAATAGCCAAGAGAAGGAAACAACCCAAGTGCTTATCAGTAGATTGGTTTAAGAAGGTGTAATGTGTGTGGGTGTATATATACAATGAAATATTACTTGGCCATAAAACAGAATAAAATATTGCCATTTGCAGCAATGTGGATGGACCTAAAGAGAATTATATTCAGTGAAGTAACTCGGACATATACTGTATGATATCACTTACATGTAGAATCTGAAAAATGATACAAAAGAATTCATGTGCAAAACAGAAAGGGACTCACAGAACCAAACAGGAGAGGGAGGTGGGGAAGGAAATATCAGAAGTATGAGATTAACAGATAGAAACTTCTACACATAAAAAAAAATAAGCAATAAGGATTTACTATGTAGCACAGGGAACTCTATGTTCAATATTTTTCAGATAATCTATGTCAAACGATTCCTTGGGGGAGGGGAAAGACAGACAAGCATATAGCTATAAAAAGATATTCAACTTTATTAGTAATTTAAGAACTGCAAATTAGGGTACAATGCCTTTTTAACCTATTAGCTTTGTGAAGGTTAACAGAATAATGCTATACTACACTGAGAAGGGTGTGGGGAGATAGGACATGGAGGTAAACTGATTCACCTTTCAAGAGATCTGTTTAGCAGTCTGCATCAAAAGCCTTAAAAATGTGCATTGTCTCCAGAATGGAAATTCAACTTCTAGGAATTCACCGTAAGAAGTAATCAAGCAAGGATATTCTGCTTAGCATTGTTTTAATGGTATAATATTGAATGCCAAAGTTCTCCAGTGAATACACACTCTATAATTCATTGTTGGTGGGATTGTGAGTTGAGCAGCCACTGTGGAAGAGGATACAGAGGTTCTTCAAAAAATCAAAACTAGGACTACCTTATGACCCAGCAGTTCCACTTCTGGGAATATATTCAGAGGAAACAAAAGCACTCACCTGAAAATGCATTTGTATCTCCCATGTTCATAGCAGCGTTATTTACAATAGCCAAGACAGGAAAACAAGTGTCCACTGACGGAAGAATGGATAAAGTTGTGGTATTGGATATGCACATGTGTGCTCACTCACTAAGTCATGTCTGACTCTTTGCAACCCCATGGATGGTAGCCCGCCAGGCTCCTGTGTTCATTGTATATATGCAATGGGCTATTAGTTAGTCATTTAAAAACTGAGAACATCCTGCCATTTGCAATAATATGGATGGACCTTGAAGGACAGGAAGGCCTGGTGTGCTGCAGTCCATGGGGTTGCAAAGAGTCGAACACAACTGAGCAACTGAACTGAACTGAAGGTATTATGCTAAGTGAAATAAGTCAAAGACAAATAGTGTATAATCTCTTATGAGTGAGTGAAGTTGCTCAGTCCTGTCCGACTGTTTGTGACCCCATGGACTGTAGCTCACCAGGCTCCTCTGTCCATGGGATTTTCCAGGCAAGAATACTGGAGTGGGCTGCCATTTCCTTCTCCAGAGGATCTTCCCAACCAGGGATCAAACCCGGGTCTCCTGCATTGTAGGAAGATGCTTTACCGTCTGAGCCACCAAGGAAGTATAATCTCTTATATGTATAATCTAAAAAAAAAAAATCACATGAAAAAAGAGATCAGGCTTGTGGTTACCAGACTTGTGGAGGGGAGAGGCAAGAGGAATTGAAGGAAGGTAGTCAAAAAGTCGGAGAAGGCAATGGCACCCCAATCCAGTACTCTTGCCTGGAAAATCCCATGGGCAGAGGAGCCTGGTAGGCTGCAGTCCATGAGGTCGCTAAGAATCGGACATGACTGAGCGACTTCCCTTTCACTTTTCACTTCCATGCATTGGAGAAGGAAATGGCAACCCACTCCAGTGTCTTGCCTGGAGAATCCCAGGGACAGAGGAGTCTGGTGGGCTGCCGTCTATGGGGTCGCACAGAGTCGGACATGACTGAAGCGACTCAGCAGTAGCAGCAACAGTCAAAAAGTACAGACTTTCAATTATAAATAAGTAAGTACTAAGTGTATAATATATAACGATGACTACAGCTAACACTGCTATATGGTTTATAGGAAAGTTAAGTAAGTTTTAAGAGTTCTCATCACAAGGAGAAATTTTTTTCCATTTTTCTTCTTTCTTTTCATTATATCTATTGATATATGAGAAAGTAGATGTTAACTGAACATATTATGGTAATCATTTCTCAATATATGTAAATCAAATTATGCTGCATGCCTTAAACTTATACAGTGATGTGTGTTTCTCAGTAAAATTGAAAAATATATTCTATCATCTCTGGTGTGCTAGACGCTGCACAGAACATAATATTATAGTCTGAGAGTATAATATGATCCATAAATCTATACAGATTAACACATTTAAAGAGCCTACTGAGAGCAAAATATTAAACTGATTTTTAAAAGTAAATCAAATGTTTATTTAAATTATGTGACCAAACATAATCCAATTATCAAAAAGATAAATTAAACTACATAATGTCCAAACACTAAAAATTGACATTGTATCTACTTTTATTGACATGGATGAATTTGCATTTCATAGGTTTCTAAGTGAAAAATGCAGACTATAAAATTATAGTGTCTCATTTTTTATACAAAATGTACTGAAAGAAAACATATATATGGGGGAAATCTATAAAAATATACCTTAAGATTTTACTATGGTAATTGCTGCGTAGTAGAATGATAATCGATTTTTCTTTTCTTCTTTATATTTTTCTGGTTTTTTTTTCAGGTTTTTTCAATGAGTATATTATCTTCAAGACTGAAAAAGTCCAATAGAACTATTTCGAGAAACAACTGGCAGTTGCATCCCAGATAGCTTTCGTTTCATTAACATTGTTGCCTTTCTCCCCAAGAAGGATATAGTTCTTCCTGCTTTCTTGACAGATTCCACAGGCTTGCCAGGGAGATCAGCCACGGCCCAGAGCACTTAGGGTCACGTGGTGAACCCCCAGCCATTGGCACTGTGGCTCAATGAACAGTTGGGAATATATATTGAATATACTTAAAGTCCATTCAAAGATCTTAGGTGGGAATCAGTCACTCCCAATGAGTTGCTTCATCCTGACTTTTCTTAGTAGCTCACAACTGTCTGCTTCCAAAGTTAGCTTGGAAGCAGGATGTAGCCTCAAAATCTTGCCATACCATCTTCCTTTGATATTTTACAAAAAAAAAGGTTTTGAAACTTTTGAGTTTCAGTAAAAATTTGCAGTGTTTCTATTTTTTTTTCATGTAATAAGAAGCAAAAGATAAGATCTGCATTTTCTGAACTTTTTTTTTCTTTTTAGGTGCTGTTTCTCGTCAAGAAAAAGGAAAGAATAAATGAATTAACTGGATTACATCATTTATTTTCCAACTGTGCACATTACTTTTTCTTAGCTATGTAGCTTGCTGATTTGATGTATCTGAAAACAATTGTGGTATTATTAATTTCAGAAAAGTTTGCCATGTACTTCTAGAATTATTTAGTCATTTAGTTCATCCCCTTATATCTCGACATTTTATTTTGGCAAATAATTTTCATAAATTCATAATAATGCTTTTAGTCAGCCTTTAGAGTTTTTTCTTTTAATGTTACTTTAAAATCTGTTTCAGCCAAGTTTTCTGAATAGTGCTTAAATTTTTTTCTAAAAGGGTGATTTTTACTTTAATCTACTTGCTAAAATATTGAATTGATCCTGCTATTATTTCATGAAAAATCACTCATAACCACCTGACTAAATCAGTTCGTGTTCATTACGCAAACACTCCATGTTATGCAGGGTTATTTTACTTTGTTAGAATTAGTCATTTGTCTCATCCTAAAATCTCATCTCTGCATTTCAGTCTGAATTAGGTAGCCTGACAACTGATGGGTAGATAATTGAAGTTTTTAATTTCTTACCTGACCTACCTTTCATCTTCCTCAGTTTCATTGGGAAACTGATTTTCAATACTCTGGTCAAGCACTTTTTTCTATTTATATTGTTTTTAATTTTTTTAAATAATTATGGAATTTATGCCAGCAGAGATTTTAGAGGGATACTTGCTTGGAAGAAATTCTGATGTCATTTTTAATGGTATTTTCCTTCACAAAGAATGATACAACTCCCTGAACTCTACCTAGATGTACCATTTGTTACCCATCTTTCTCCAATTATATCAAGACCACTTATTTCACACCGACCCTCCCTCACATACCAGCAAGCATTCCATTTCATCGAGTTAATGGTTTCTGCATTTTTATATTTTGACCTGACTTTTCTCTCATTTCCCACAAATGTCAAATAGCATTCTACTGATAAATTGGACACCATTTTCCTCAAATAAATCACTGACTTCCCGCCAGTGACTGTAACTACTTATCATGTGCTTTTCTTAACTGGTTGGCTTCTCTGTTATTTACAAACTATTCCATCTCCTAAAAAATTTTTTAACCAGCTTCCTGATAGTCTTCCTCCCTTATTTATCCTCCATGACTCCAAAAGTTTTGTAATTAATGCTAACAGCTACTATTTATCAACTACTATTTATCACTGCAGATGGTGACTGCAGCCATGAAATTAAAAGACGCTTACTCCTTGGAAGGAAAGTTGTAACCAACCTAGATAGCATATTAAGAAGCAGAGACATTACTTTGCCAACAAAGGTACATCTAGTCAAGGCTGTGGTTTTTCCAATGATCATGTATGGATGTGAGAGTTGGACTGTGAAGACAGCTGAGCGCTGAAGAATTGATGCTTTTGAACTGTGGTGTTGGAGAAGACTCTTGAGAGTCCCTTGGACTGCAAGGAGATCCAACCAGTCCATCCTAAAGGAGATAGGTCCTGGGTGTTCATTAGAAGGACTGATGCTGAAGCTGAAACTCCAGTACTTTGGCCACCTCATACGAAGAGTAGACTCATTGGAAAAGACTGTGATGCTGGGAGGGACTGGGGGCGGAGGAGAAGGGGACGACCGAGGATGAGATGGCTGGATGGCATCACCGACTAGAAGGACATGAGTTTGAGTAAACTCCGGGGGTTGGTGATGGACAGGGAGGCCTGGTGTGCTGTGATTCATGGGGTTGCAAAGAGTCAGACACAACTGAGCGATTGAACTGAACTGACTGATTTATTAACTATTTACCAACCACTTTTGAGACATTATATCTTATCCCCTTACAAACACTGTAAGGGAAAAATACTATTATCCCAGTTTCACAAATGAGAAAACTTTGGGTCAGGAGTTTAAGTAATTTGCCCAAGCAAGCTCAGCTAGTAAGTCACCACTGGGATTCAGATTCAGGTCTCTCTGATACCAAAGCTACTTCTTTCTTTATGCCGCCAGGTCTTACGTGAATGCAACATTCCCACTGAGGCACCCACATCTAATTGTCTCGTCTGATTCATGGACCACTACTCCAGTATTGCCCTGAACTCCAAGCTTCCTGTCTGCAACAATAACCTATGCCAAATGAGACTGGCATAAGACTAATCAGATGTAAGTTTCTCTCAATTAATAATTGTATGGTCTTCTCTTGGGGCCGCTAAAGATCCTCCCAAATGCGTTATATTTTCCTTTCAAAAACTTAATACCCCTTTTCAAGTGTTATGTGGGTCCTTAAGCTAACACTACTTTTCCCTGCTCTCTCAACAGAGCTGGTTATTGAATTATTATTTTTTCTGTGTGGCAGTAGATCAATACAGCAGGTAGCCGTTTGTCAGATGATCCAAGAATGCAGGACAATTATATTCTTAGGGAAATGAACATCAGGCCTTCCTCTTTGGGAATCGTGGGTGATCCCATCTTCACAGCCCTTCTTTTGTACTGGAGCAGAAAAAGCTGGTCTGGTGATTACTCACATCACATTTCCAGCTTTGCCATTCCCTTGGGCACTAACTTGTTTTCTGGTGTTTGAAAAGATTACTCTCCCAGGGTTTAATTGCAATTAGAGGAACAGGTTACAGAGAACATCAAATTGGATCTGGATTTTTTTCTTTTACTGTGGAGAAAGGAAGTTAGATGGTAAGAAGGAAAAAAAAGTTAATAATTTCCAAAATACATTTTACAGAAACATAACACTAATAACTTATACTTGGTGTTCATTCTGTTTCTGCTATTTCGCTCTTGACAGGCAATTTTATTTACCACTCTCTAAATTAATCACAAAATCAAACTGCTGTGTAGCATGTCCACTGGCTCCCTAAATTATCCCTGCATCCACAGGCTGACAGTTCTGACATGTGCGTATAGTCCCAGCCATGAAATGCTGACCTCCCTTAATCTGAGATTCATCTTTACCCCATCCTTTTAGGAGTTGAGTTACCTACCCCTTTGGCAAAGCAAATCAGTGCTGTCTGGACCAACTAAGCTTCTCATGGGGGTCCCTTCAACCTTTTGAGCTTTCTGTGTTTTGAAGAAATAGCTTTTAAAAACTCACAGTTCTTTTTAAGGCATCTTGCCTAAGGAACTTTTTGTGTGTGTAGTAAAATATAAAGAAACTCTTTTTATGAAGTATAGTTAATTTAGAATGTGTTAATTTCTGGTATACAAAAATATATATGTATATATATTTACATATATATAACTGAATATATATATATATTTCATATTATTTTCCATTATTATAATATATTGAATATAGTTCCCTATACTATACAGTATTATTGCTTATCTATTTTATACATAGTAAGCTTGCATCTGCCAATCCTGTTTCTCTCTCCTCCACCACCTGAATTGATGCTTTTAAATTGTGGTGTTGGAGAAGACTCTTGAGAGTCGCTTGGCCTGCAAGGAGATCAAGCAAGTCCGGCCTAAAGGAAATCAGTCCTGAATATTCATTGGAAGGACTGATGTTGAAGTTGAAGCTCCAATACTTTGGCCACCTGTTAAGAAGAATTGACTCACTGGAAAAGACCCTGATGATGGGCAAGATTGAAGGCAGGAGGAGAAGGGGACGACAGAGGATGAAGTGGTTGGATGGTATCAAGGACTTGATGGACCAAATTTGAGCAGGCTCCGGGAGTTGCTGATGGACAAGGAAGCTTGGGGTGCTGCAGCCCATGGGGTCAAAAAGAGTTGGACATGACTAGGCAACTGAACTGAACCGAACCATAAGTTTGTTTTCCGTGTCTGTGAATCTGTTTCTGTTTTGTAAATAACTTCATTTGTAACATATTTGAGATTTTATATGTGTGCTATTATGTGATACTTGTCTTTCTCTGTCTTATCACATAGTATGACAACCTCTCTCCCTGGTGAGCTTCCCTGGTGGCCTCCCCTGGTGGCTCAGAGGATAAAGCATCTGCCTGCAATGCAAGAGACCCGGGTTCAATTCCTGGGTTGGGAAGATTCCCTGGAGAAGGAAATGGCAGCCCACTCCAGTATTCTTGCCTGGAAAAGCCCATGGACAGAGGAGCCTGGTGAACTACAGTCCATGGGTTCGCAAAGAATCGGACACAACTGAGTGACTTCACTTTTTCACTTATGACAGTGTCTAGGTCCATCCACGTGGCTGCAAATGGCATTATTTCATTTTTTTATTGTTATATGTAACTTTATATAAGTTATTATTTAACTTATATGCAGAGTACATCATGAGAAATGCTGGACTGGAAGAAACACAAGCTGGAATCAAGATTGCCAGGAGAAATATCAATAACCTCAGATATGCAGATGACACCACCCTTATGGCAGAAAGTGAAGAGGAGCTAAAAAGCCTCTTGTTGAAAGTGAAAGAGGAGAGTGAAAAAGTTGGCTTAAAGCTCAACATCCAGAAAACTTAGATCATGGCATCTGGCCCCATCACTTCATGGGAAATAGATGGGAAAACAGTGGAAACAGTGTCAGACTTTATTTTGGGGGGCTCCAAAATCACTGCAGATGGTGACTGCAACCATGAAATTAAAAGACGCTTACTCCTTGGAAGAAAAGTTATGGCCAACCTAGATAGTATATTAGGAGAAATATCAATAACCTCAGATATGCAGATGACACCACCCTTATGGCAGAAAGTGAAGAGGAGCTAAAAAGCCTCTTGTTGAAAGTGAAAGAGGAGAGTGAAAAAGTTGGCTTAAAGCTCAACATCCAGAAAACTTAGATCATGGCATCTGGCCCCATCACTTCATGGGAAATAGATGGGAAAACAGTGGAAACAGTGTCAGACTTTATTTTGGGGGGCTCCAAAATCACTGCAGATGGTGACTGCAACCATGAAATTAAAAGACGCTTACTCCTTGGAAGAAAAGTTATGGCCAACCTAGATAGTATATTCGAAAGCAGAGACATTACTTTGCCGACTAAGGTCCGTCTAGTCAAGGCTATGGTTTTTCCTGTGGTCATGTATGGAGCTGTGCTCATGTTGGGCTGTGAAGAAGGCTGAGTGCCGAAGAATTGATGCTTTTGAACTGTGGTGTTGGAGAAGACTCTTGAGAGTCCCTTGGACTGCAAGGAGATCCAACCAGTCCATTCTGAAGGAGATCAACCCTGGGATTTCTTTGGAAGGAATGATGCTAAAACTGAAGCTCCAGTACTTTGGCCACCTCACGCGAAGAGTCGACTCATTGGAAAAGACCCTGATGCTGGGAGGGATTGGGGTTAGGAGGAGAAGGGGACGACCAAGGATGAGATGGCTGGATGGCATCACGGACTCAATGGACGTGAGTCTGAGTGAACTCCGGGAGTTGGTGATGGACAGGGAGGCCTGGCGTGCTGCGATTCATGGGGTCGCAAAGAGTCGGACATGACTGAGCGACTGAACTGACTGAATATTCCAGAGTGTGTTGTGTGTGTGTGTGTATGTGTGTTTTGTGTGTGTGTGTGTACACCACGTCTTCTTTATCCAGTCATCTGTTGGTGAACACTTACGCTGCTCTCATGTCTTGGCTTGAATTGTTAATAGTGTTACTATGAACACTGGGTTGCATTTATGTTTTCACCTTAGAGTTTTCTCCAGGTCTATGCTAAAGAGTGGGATTGCTAGACTACACGTTAGCTCTATTTTTAGTTTTTTAAAGAAATCTTTATATTGCTTTCCATGGCTGCACCAATTTACATTGAAGGAACTTTTTTATACATACCAAACTTAAGGTCAAATTTATTCATCAAACACCTCAAAATTAGATCCAGTCACAAACTGAGTCTTTCCCTGCTCTTCAGAGCTCTAAATTACCTACTCCTACCTGCTGCAGTCCCAGCTCCCTGGAGTGATCTCCCTCACTTCCTGTGTGTCTTCTGTGCTGCACTGTGCTTAGTCACTCAGTCATATCCAATTCTGTGCAACCCCATGGACACAGCCTGCCAAGCTCCTCTGTCCATGGGGATTCTTCAGGCAAGAATACTGGAGTGGGTTGCCATGCCCTCTTCTGTGTGTGTCTCCTATTTAATATTTATTTTTAAGAATTTCATTCTACCAATTTTTTCAATAGCAGAATTTTTTAAAATTCTATTTGGAACAAACGAAGGTGTACATAAGGAAATTACATGTCTGGAAATGAGCCTCAATCAGGAAATAAGATTTACCAATAATCAGCTGTGGGACCTGGAACAGGTCATTTAATGTTCTGGGTCTCCATTTCCTCATCTGCAAAATTATACTTTAGAATAAAATAATCTCTAAATTGTCTTTTTTTATCATTCTGATTTTGATGTAATAGAACTGCCAATCAACAGAACAGATAAAAATAGAGGGAATATCTCAACTACCAAGACTGAATGTACTCAATTAGCTCTTCACATTCTTCCCACTTCCTTCCTATGTGTGTTTCTGTACTTCAGAGGCTGCAAGCTGAAAAGTACATTCCTCAGTCTCACAGCTAGAGTCCTCGATGTGAATAAGGTTCCACCCCTTGATGCGCTTGCATGATATTTAAAAGATAGAAATGAAACAGAAACAACTTCAGTGCTTTTTGTTGCTGGTGGGAAACAGTGTCAAGGGAATGCCAGTGTCCAGTCTCCAGCTTCAAGGGGCAGGAGGAGGAATAAGAGTGGTGAATGTCACACTTGGTGTTCCAGGCCTAATCATTATATTTCACTGGGAGTTGTCGAGAAACATTTGTGGTAGCAGTTTTTGTGTCTTCCCAAGCCTGGCTTTCTTAACCCCTATTTTATATTTTTTGATTGTGAATCCAGCACTTTGCAAGGGTCCTATCTGTGGAAGCCATTGCTTGTCTACCTCTAGAGCCTACTCTTTTGTTCCTCTAATGGTTTTGTGAGCATCTAGTTCACTTGGGTTTAATCCTTGGGTCAGGAAGATCTTCTGGAGAAGGAAATGGCACTCCACTCCAGTATTCTTGCCTGTGAAATCCCATGGATAGAGGAGCCTGGTGGGATACAGCCCATGGGGTCATAAAGAGTTGGACATGACTTAGAGACTAAACATGCACAGTTATCTGTATTCAGTTCAGGTCAGCTCAGTTCAGTCGCTCAGTCATGTCTGACTCTTTGCCACCCCATGGACTGCAGCACCCCAGGCTCGCCTGTCCATCATGAACTCCCAGAGCTTGCTCAGACTCATGTCCACTGAGTTGGTGGTGCCATCCAGCCATCTCATCCTCTATCATCCCCTTCTCCTCTTGCCTTCAATCTTTCCCAGCATCAGGATCTTTTCCAATGAGTCAGTTCTTCACATGAGGTGGCCAAAGTATTGGAGTTTCAGCTTTAGCGTCAGTCCTTCCAATGAATATTCACTTCTGATTTCCTTCAGGACTGACTGGTTGGATCTCCTGGCAGTCCAAAGGACTCTCAAGAGTCTTCTCCAACACCACACTTCAAAAGCATCAATTCTCTGGCACTCAGCTTTCTTTACGTCCATCTCACACTCATACATGACTACTGGAAAAACCATAGCTTTGACTAGATGGATCTTTGTTGGCAAAGTAATGTCTCTGCTTTTCAATATGCTGTCTAGGTTGGTCATAACTTTCTTCCAAGGAGCAAGTGTCTTTTAATTTCATGGCTGCAGTCATCATCTGCAGTGATTTTGGAGCCCAGAAAAATAAAGTCTCTCACTGTTTCCATTGTTTCCCCATCTATTTGTCATGAAGTGATGGGACCAGATGCCATGATCTTAATTCTCTGAATGTTGAGTTTTAAGCCAATATTTTCATTCTCCTCTTTCACTTTCATCAGGATGCTCTTTAGTTCTTCACTTTCTGCCATAAGGGTGGTGTCATCTGTGTATCTGAGGTTACTGATATTTCTCCTGGCAATCTTTATTCCAGCTTGTGCTTCATCCAACCTGGCATTTTGCATGATGAACTCTGCATAGAAGTTAAATAAGCAGGGTGACAGTATACAGCCTTGATGTACTCCTTTCCTAATTTGGAACCAGTCTGTTACTTCTCTGTATTAAATTCTCTTTTCTTTAAAATACTGAAGAGGGTCAGAACATTCCACCATAAAATATGTTACTTTGGTGTAAGGATTATTTTGAACTGAAGGCAATTGGGAAATAGCAGACACAGAAAAAACTCTACTCTCCCCCCTTTATGCCTAGAGATAGGGTATAAATTTACCTTTATGGAGGTGTTCCCTCCTCCTCCTCAATACCTGGAAGAGGAAGCAACTCATACTGGAAACAACACTGACTTGAATCTGCATAAAGTTGATTAAAAATCTCTTATCTTCCATTAGCTACCCCCCACCCCACAAACAAGTATTCACTTTCCCATAATTTATCACTCCTAGAAGTCCACTTCTCCTTTATCTCATTATTTGTCTGCCAATATATCACTTTTTATTAAAATGGTGTATATATATATATATATATATATAAGCTCTCAAACTGAACTTTGAGTTTTCACTTCCTTTTCTGTGAGAGACCCTCATCACACCTAAAAATTAAAATGTTAACATCAAATAAAATATGCATGCCTTTTCTCCTGTTAATCTGTCTTTTGTCAATTTAATTTGCAAGAGCTCAGTTCCTGAACATAAGAGGGTAGAGGAAGAAGCTTTTATACTATGATACCTAGAGTAGATTTAGATCCCTTTCCTCTAGCATATATTTCTTTTGAAGTTTAGTTTCTTCTTCCCTAATTCTTGCTAATTTGTTATTGTTGTTCAATTACATTTTGTTTACATAATGCCAAACCTGGTCCTTTGAGAGCTTGTTTTAATACCCATTCCAGTTCAACTTTTTTTCTTCAAATCAAGCCAAATGTTCTTTCAGACTTGTTCAGTTCTCAGTGTGATTGTATCCTACCTCCTCTTTTGGACAAGGACAAGCATGATCCTTGGAAGAAAAGTTATGACCAACCTAGATAGCATATACAAAAGCAGAGACATTACTTTCCCGACTAAGGTCTGTCTAGTCAAGGCTATGGTTTTTCCAGTAGTCATGTATGGATGTGAGAGTTGGACTGTGTAGAAAGCTGAGCACCAAAGAATTGATGCTTTTGAACTGTGATGTTGGAGAAGACTCTTGAGAGTCCCTTGGACTGCAAAGAGATTCAACCAGTCCATTCTGAAGGAGATCAGCCCTGGGATTTCTTTGGAAGGAATAATGCTAAAGCTGAAACGCCAGTACTTTGGCCACCTCATGTGAAGAGTTGACTCATTGGAAAAGACCCTGACGCTGGGAGGGATTGGGGGCAGGAGGAGAAGGGGACGACAGAGGATGAGATGGCTGGATGGCATCAGTGACTCGATGGACGTGAGTCTGAGTGAACTCCGGGAGTTGGTGATGGACAGGGAGGCCTGGCATGCTGCGATTCATGGGGTCGCAAAGAGTAGGACATGACTGAGTGACTGAACTGAACTGAACTGAAGCATGATCCAGGGTTTTCTTGGAAACAATGTCTATTGTTTCTCTTTCTATTTCTTTGCCTCTAGTCTGATCTGGTATTTGATTTAAGCTTTTACCCTTCAATACCTGAATTAAAATATATATGGTGGTGGTGGTTTAGTTGCTAAGTCACGTCTGACTCTTGTAACCCTGTGGACTATACCCCATCAGGCTCCTCTGTCCATGGAATTTTCCAGGCAAGAATACTGGGGTGGGTTGTCATTCCCTTCTCCAGGGGATCTTTGGGTCAAACCTGAGTCTCCTGCATTGTAGACAGATTCTTTACCATTTAACTTTTTATGCTAACATAATTATAGATTCATTAGATGTAGGAAAAAAGTAGTACTGAGAGATCTAGTGTACCCTATACTTTAACAAATACTTTTTATCATCAATAAAATTTTAGGCACTAACCCTCTAACTTTTCTAACACATTTCATAGCACAATATTTCCCTCCTCATAAACCTGAAGTAGAAAATACCATCCCTGAAAATGGCAGAGTTCAAAATTCCAGAGCTTCACCCATCATAAAAGCAACTCATAGATAGTGATGGTTGCACAATAATGTGAATGTAATTAATGCCACTAAACACTAATTGCCGATTGTACACTAAACACTTGTTTAAATAGCAAGCTTTATTTACATATGTTTTACCAAAGTGGAAACAAATTTTTAATACATGAGAGAAAAAGAAGCAGCTAAGACATTGGCACAAATTGTCAGACTCAAGTTTTGCAAAACACTGGGTCTAGTCAAATGGTCACAACAACTGTGTCATTTTGTATCGCCTGTCTACCATCCCTCATTCCCCAGAGCAGCAGCAGCCATGAAGATGGCAGCATACACTCCTGATGTACTTGGCTCCTGGCAGAGGAAGCAATATAGACATTAGTCTGGAAGAATTGTGGTTGTGTATCAACATCTTTCGGAGAAGGCAATGGCACCCCACTCCAGTACTCTTGATTGGAAAATCCCATGGACGGAGGAGCCTGGTAGGCTGCAGTCCATGGGGTCTCGAAGAGTCGGACACAACTGAGCGACTTCCCTTTCACTTTTCACTTTCATGCATTGGAGAAAGAAATGGAACCCACTCCAGTGTTCTTGCCTGGAGAATCCCAGGGACGGGGGAGCCTGGTGGGCTGCCGTCTATGGGGTCGTACAGAGTCGGACACGACTGAAGCGACTTAGCAGCAGCAGCAGCAGCAGCAGCAGCAGCAACATCTTTAGTGGATCCTTAAAGGACCAGTGCAACGGCTTGCCTTTGTTTTGCTCTACTCAGAGCATGCCCAGGGCTGGAGTGACTTCCCCAGATGGCATTTGCCAAAAGCATTTAAAAGCAAAAGAATTGATCACAGGAGCTTGAGGCAAGGGATAGCAATCAGGACAAACAACAGACAGCTTGAAAAGCCTGAGGAAGGAAGAGACAAGGAAAGGAGATACAGAGGAGGACAGGGAATTTAGAAACTCCTACCTGCACTGGAGCTTTTAAATTCCCTGTCCTCCTCTCTATCTCACAGGGCTGCAAAGAGTCGAACATGACTGAGGCATGCACATATATTGGGGAACTGAAAAGACCACACACATTCCCAAAGCTGAATGAATGCTCAGAAAGTCCTGAGAAGATCTTAAGCTTTCACCTCTGACTGACCTTCAAACTCAGAGCAAGCAGGGAAAGGCAGAGCTATAAATGATGTGCTTAATTCTTTAAGATGTATTCCAAACCAGAACAAATCACCAATCAATAAAGACTGGAAAAGTTTTGAGCTTTTTTTTTTCTTTGCCTCCAGGTATTTAAGGAAAGTCTGTCAAAGCTCTGAGTGAACACCAAGCTAATAAAACACAGATTTCAGTAGCTACACATGACAAAGAATATGGATTTTATAAAAATAGTTTAGAAAAGTCACTAAATAAGCAAACAACAGACCAAAAGAAGCAGTATCAACAAAGTACAGAGACGAGAGAGAATCTGATTTTCAGAGTTGCCATACTGTAATATTTGAAATGTCCAGTTTTCAGCTAAAAAAAAAAAAATGTGAGGCACACAGAGAAACAAGAAAGGGAGGGACAACAGGATGGTAGAGGAGTAGGTGGATGTGGAGTACATCTTCTCCACGGATACATCAGGAATACACTTTCAGACAGAAGTGCATGCAGAACACCAGCTGAAAGTGGACAGGAGTACCTGACCAGAGGAAACGAATATATAGAACCAGGCAAAACTTGGTAGGATGAAGGAACTAGGGGAAAAACCAGGAGTGTTAGTAGGACTGGACCTGCCCTCAGTGGGAGAGGGAATTGAAGCAGCTATCCAATCCCCACATCAGGGCAATTGTCTGAGTCAGAGGAGAAACACTTAAGGCTGAGAGTGAAACAGCTGATCTGTGGCAGCCTAAATGGAACGAGAATCAAACAGTCCTTGCTGCAGTCATACATACTCCAGACAGAGATGCAGGTCCCCTAGAAGGCACAGTGGCTGGCAGCTGGAGCTTAGAGATTGTGGAGCAATCCCAGGGCGAGGGCTGCTGTTGACCACAGAGAGATGGATCGAAGAGTATGCGGGAGGCGACTGTGGTGGGAAATGCCAGTGGAGGAAAGCCAGACAGTCATGAAAGCAAGGCATTATCGCTGAGTCACACATAGGGGATGGAGCCATCACCATAGCCTCTCTCTTCCCGCATACCAGCATCAGCAACTGAACAATAGAGAGGCTGGCCTGACACACTGAACTACAGAGTAGGACCCCACCCAGGCGCTCCTTTAAGTGACTGATGCCCCAAAATACAGAGTAGGACCCCAACCAGGGTGCCCATTTAAGTGCCTGATGCATGATCTACAGAGTAGGACCCTAGCCGGGGGGGCCCCTCTATGTGCCTGATGTGTGGAACAGCAGAGAGGGACCCCAAGCAAAGGAGCCCTCTAAGTACCTGAATGAGTGGAGCTATGGAGAAAGACTGGTCAAAGACATCGTCTGATTGCCAGCTACAAGAGGCTTGAAAAAAGACTCTGCTAGGGCCATAACTCCTGCGGCAGAGGCAGTCCATGTCCCTGCACTCCTGACGCTGCCAGGGTCCCCACAAGCCAAGCAGTTGCACCACCTTCACACTCAACCTTCACTGGGGCAGAGCTGCATAAGCAAAAAATGTCTTGCTTCTTTGCGGACAGGGTCACTTCAGTGGTGTCCAACTCTTTATGATCCTGTAGACTGTGGCCTGCCAAGTATCTCTGTCAGAGAGCGGTTCTCCAAGCAAGAATACTGGAGGGCATTGGCCAATACTGGTTTCTATACCAAGAGTACCGTATTTCCTGCTGCCTTAGCTGCCAACCCCCCTGAGTACCTGGTGCTGCCAGAACCCCTGTGAACCAAGCAGCTGCACCACCTCCATACACGATCCTCACAGGAGCAGATCCAGGTCCTCCAGGGCAGCCTCAGGAGCAAGCCCCACGGGACGACCCACATGCAGAGGTGGAAATAAAACCACAGTTGAAACCTAGGGGCAGTGTGACCAAGGAAGAAGACCCAAAACCTTCCTACCAGCTGTAGGAAGATTAAACTGCAGATTAAAACCACACAATCAACTGGGCTGACTCTGTGTCTCTGGAATATATAAAAGGACATTGAGAGTTCCTACAAAACAAAACGCACTAGCTCTGATAGCTGTGGACATTGGAGGCAAGAACACACAGGAGCAGGACCAGATGAGAATCTGAGCTGCCCCCACAGCAGGTCCAGAGACCAGCACAGGGTTGGAGGGCATCCTAGGGAGGTGAGCTGGACTGTGACTCCTAGTGAGGGAAAGGACTCTGACAGCAGTGACTCAAGGAAAACATTTATTCTTCTTCTGTAGATTCTTTGGATTTTTTTTTGCTTTTTTCTTTTTCTTTTCCCCTTCTGCCCCCCCTTTGTAGTTGTTTATTTTATTGGTACTATGAAATATAATTAATTTTTGAGCTTTTTTCCCCTCAGTCACTTTTTTTATTGTTGTTATAAACCTCTGCCTCTACATTGGGCTTTTGCTGTTCTGTGGAGTTTTCCTTTTTTTTTTTCTTTCTTCTTCCTTTCTTTGCCACTCTTATTATTTTTATTTTTTTAATCTATTATTCTTTTCTACATTTATTCCTTTGTTTGCTTTTCCTAGTGTTCTTTTCCCCTGCAGTTAAACATTAATGAATATAAATCTTCTTTATCTACCTCTATTTAACCTTGCATTTCTATTCTTTCTTTTCTTTCCCCTCAACATATTTCTTAGTCTTGTTTTCATTGCTTTATTCTCCATTTGGCACCTTGTTTTAGTTTTGTTTTCTACTTTCTGCTTTAGTTAGTTTTGTTCTTAACTGGTAGATAGACTTTTTTATTTCATTTGCTCACTGGATCAATCTACTGTACTTTATTTTTCCTGGTCTGTTTTGATTTTGCTTCTAGGTATATATATATATATGTGTGTGTGTGTGTGTGTGTGTGTGTGTGTGTGTGTATTCCATTATTTCAATATTATATGCCTGATTTTATAACTGCCATTTGTCTGGGGTTCATCTTTGGTTTCTCATTGTTGGGTATTTGCTTAATCTCACTTAATGCCATAAACAAGAACAGGAGCTGACTGTGGCTCAGATCATGAACTCCTTATTGCCAAATTCAAACTTAAATTGCAGAAAGTAGGGAAAACCACTAGACCATTCAGGTATGACCTAAATAAAATCCCTTAAGATTATACAGTGGAAATGAGAAATAGATTCAAGGGACTAGATCTGATAGACAGAGTGCCTGAGGAACTATGGACTGAGGTTCATGACATTGTACACGAGAGAAGGATCAAGACCATCCCCATGGAAAAGAAATGCAAAAAAAGCAAAATAGCTGTCTGGGGAGGCCTTACAAATAGCTGTGAAAAGAAGAGAAGCAAAAAGCAAAGAAGAAAAGGAAAGACATAAGCATCTGAATGCAGCATTCCAAAGAATAGCAAGGAAAGATAAGAAAGCCTTCCTCAGCGATCAGTGCAAAGAAATACAGGGAAACAACAGAATGGGAAAGACTAGAGATCTCTTCAAGAAAATTAGAGATACCAAGGGAACTTTCATGCAAAGATGGGCTCAACAAAGGACAGAAATGGTATGGACCTAACAGAAGCAGAAGATATTAAGAAGACGTGGCAAGAATACACAGAAAAACTGTACAAAAAAGATCTTCACGACCCAGATAATCATGATGGTGCGATCACTCATCTAGAGCCAGACATCCTGGAATGTGAAGTCAAGTGGGCCTTAGAAAGCATCACTACGAACAAAGCTAGTGGAGGTGATGGAATTCCAGTTGAGCTGTTTCAAATCCTGAAAGATGATGCTGCCAAAGTGCTGCACTCAACATGTCAGCAAATTTGGAAAACTCATCAGTGGCCACAGGACCGGCAAAGGTCAGTTTTCATTCCAATCCCAAAGAAAGGCAATGTCAAAGAATGCTAAAAAGTTGGCTTAAAGCTCAACATTCAGAAAATGAAGATCATGGCATCTGGTCCCATCACTTCATGGGAAATAGATGGGGAAACAGTGGAAACAGTGGCAGACTTTATTTTGGGGGGCTCCAAAACCACTGCAGATGGTGATTGCAGCCATGAAATTAAAAGACACTTACTCCTTGGAAAGAAAGTTATGACCAACCTAGATGGTATATTCAAAAGCAGAGACATTACTTTGCCAACAAAGATCCATCTAATCAAGGCTATGGTTTTTCCTGTGGTCATGTATGGATGTGAGAGTTGGACTGTGAAGAAAGCTGAGCACTGAAGAATTGATGCTTTTGAAGTGTGGTGTTGGAGAAGACTCTTGAGAGTCCCTTGGACTGCAAGGAGATCCAACCAGTCCATCCTAAAGGAGATCAGTCCTGGGTGTTCTTTGGAAGGAATGAAGCTAAAGCTGAAACTCCAATACTTTGGCCACCTCATGCAAAGAGTTGACTCATTGGAAAAGACCCTGATGCTGTGAGGAATTGGGGGCAGGAGGAGAAGGGGATGACCGAGGATGAGATGGCTAGATGGCAACCCCAACTCGATGGACATGAGTTTGAGTGAACTCCAGGAGTTCGTGATGGACAGGGCAGCCTGGCGTGTTGTGATTCATGGGGTCACAAAGCGTTGGACATGACTGAGCAACTGAACTGAATTGAATGCCATAAAAAACCACTTGTGGAATCCTTGTTCCTGAACAGAGATCAAGCCCTGAGACTTTTGGAGTGGGATCACTGACTCCAAGACCTTAGACTACCAGAGAACTAACCCTAGGGAGTATCAAATAGTGAGAAGTCACACTAAGGAAACCACTTGAATAGAAGACTCAGCATCACCCAACCAACAGTAACACCATGTGCAGGATGCTTCATCTGAACAAACAGAACAAAAATACAAACCAAATCATCATCAGACGAGATTACCACCTCCCTCAGCCTTGTCCGTCAGAGGGAAAATAAAAAAATCCTTAGGACAATATCACCCTATACAAAGCTTACACAAACCACTCGACCAAACTTAGGATGGCAGAAACCAAAAGGAAGAAAGAATTCAATGTTGAAACCTGGGAAAGTAGAACTCAAACACAATAAGTTTAAAAAAAAAAAAAACCACAAAGGCAGAGAAATACTACACAAGTCAAGGAATAAATGAGAAACATGGAAGTCCAATAAATGAAGAGGAAATAGGCAAAGAACTCAGAATAATGACAGTATAGATGATCAAAACCTTGAAAACAAAATGGAGAAAATGTAAGAAGCATTTAACAGAGACCTAGAAGAATTAAAGAATAAACATACAGAGACAAACAACACAATTACTGAAACTAAAACTACAAGGAATCAATGTAGAATATCTGAAGCAGAAGAATGAATCAGTGAGCTGGAAGACAAAATGCTGGAAATAACTTCTGAAGAGCAGAATAAAGTAAAAAGAATGAAAAGAACTGAGGACAGTCTCAGAGACTTCTGGGACCATATCAAACAAATCAACATTCAAATTATAGGGGTCTCAGAAGAAGAAGAGAAAAAGAAAGGGTATGAGAAAATTTTTGAAGAGATTATAGTTAAAATTTTCCCCAACATGGAAAAGGAAATAGTCAGTTAAGTCCAAGAAGCAGAGTCCCATACAAGATAAACCAAGGAGAAACACACCAAGACACATACTAATCAAACTAACAAAGATGAAACACAAGGAAAGAATATTAAAGGCAGCAAGGGAAAAGCAACAAGCAAAATACAAGGGAAATCCCATACGCTTAACAGCTGATCTCTCAGCAGAAATTCTTCAGGCCACAGGGGAATGGCATGATGTATTTAAAGTACTGAAAGGGGAAATTCTACAACCAAGATTACTGTACCCAGCAAGAATCTCATTCAAAATTGATGGAGATATAAAAAGCTTTTCAAACAAGCAGAAGTTAAGAGAATTCTATACCACCAAAACCAGCTTTACAACAAATGTTAAAGAGATTTATATATTCAAGAAACACAAGAGAAGAAAAGATCTACAAAATCAACCACAAACAATTACGAAAATGGCAATAGGAACATATGTATCAATAATTACTTTAAATGTAAATGGATTAAATGCTCCAACCAAGTTATAGACTGGCTGAATGGATACAAAAACAAGACCCATATATCTGCTATCTATAAGAAACCCACTTCAGACCTCAAGACACATATAGACTGAAAGTGAGAGGACGGAGAAATATATTCCATGCAGATGGGAAGCAAAAGAAAGCTAGGGTAGCAATCCTCATATCAGACAAAGCAGATCCTAAAATAAAGAAGACTACAAGAGATAAGGAAGGACACTACATAATGATCAAGGGATCAACCCAAGAGGAAGACATAACAATTGTAATATCTATGCACCCAACATAAGAGCACTTCAGGACATAAGACAAACACTAACTGATATAAAAGGAGAAATTGACAGTTACACAGTAATATTAGGAGACTTTAACACCCCACTCACACCAATGGACAGATCATCACAACAGAAAATTAATAAGGAAACACAAGTTTTAAATGATATGGATCTCACTGATATCCTTAGGACATCCCATCCAAATGCAGAAGAATACACCTTCTTCTAAAGTGCACATGGAATATTCTCCAGGAGAGACTACATCTTGGGTCACAAATCAAACCACAGTAAATTTAAGAAAATTGAAATCATATCAAGCATCTTCTCTGAACACACACTTTAAGACTAGATATCAATTACAAGAAAAAAAAGTGTAAGAAGCACAAACACATGGAGATTAAACAACACATTTCCAAATAACCAACAGGTTACTGAAGAAATCGAAAGGGAAATAAAAATATTTCTAGAAACAAATGACAATGAAAACACGACAACTCAAAACCTATGGGATGCAGCAAAAGCAGTTCTAAAGTTTATAGCAATACAATCCTACCCAAAGAAACAAGAAAAAATAGAATAGACAACCTAACTTTACACTTAAGAAAAGTGGAAAAAGTAGAACAAAAAAAACTCTAAAATTAGTAGAAGGAAAGAAATCATAAAGATCAGAGCAGAAATAAGTGAAAAAGAAATGCAAGAATCAATAGTAAAGATTAGTAAAACTAAAAGCTTGTTCTTTGAGAAGATAAACAAAATTGACAAACATTTAGCCAGACTCACCAAGAAAAACAGAAAGAAGAATCAAATCAACAAAATTCGAAATGAAAAAGAAGAGGTTACAACAGACAATGCAGAAATACAAAGGATTATAAGAGACTATTATGAACAACTATATGGCAATAAAGTGGATAACCTGGAAGAAATGAACAGATTCTTAGAAAAGTTCAGTCTTTCAAGACTGAACCAGGAAGAAATAGAAATTATGAACAACCCAATTACAAGCACTGAAACTGAAGTGTGATCAAAATCTGCCCCCAAAAAAAGCCCAGGACCAGATGGCTCCACAGGCTGCTGCTACTGCTAAGTCGCTTCAGTCGTGTCCGACTTTGTGTGACCCCATAGATGGCAGCCCACCAGGTCCCCTGTCCCCGGGATTCTTCAGGCAAGAACACTGGAGTGGGTTGCCATTTCCTTCTCCAATGCATGAAAGTGAAAATTGAAAGTGAAGTCATTCAGTCGTGTCCAACTCTTCTCCATCCCATGGATTACAGCCTACCAGACTCCACCGTCCATAGGATTTTCCAGGCAAGAGTACTGGAGTGGGTTGCCATTGCCTTCTCTGCAGCTTCACAGGAGAATTCTATTAAACATTTAGAGAAGAGCTAATGCCTATCCTTCTAACACTCTTTCAAAAATTTGCAGGGGAAGGAGCACTTCCAAACTCATTCCGTATGGCCACCGTCACCCCGATACCAAAACCAGACAAAGACAACACACAAAAAAGAAAACTATAGGTCAATATCACTGATGAACATAGATGCAAAAATCACCAACAAAATTTTAGCAAACAGAATTCAGCAGCACATCAAAAAGCTCATACTCCATGATCAAGTTGGGTTTATTCCAGGGATGCAAGGAGTCTTCAATATACATAAAGCAATCAATGTGATACACCATATTAAGAAATTGAAAGATAAAAACCATATGATAATCTCAAAAAATGCAGAAAAAGCCTTTGACAAAATTCAGCACCCATTTATGATTAAAGCTCTTCAAAAAATGGACATAGAAGGAACCTGCCTCAACATTGTAAAGGCTATATATGGTAAACCTACAGCAAACATTCTCAATGGCGGAAAACTGAAAGCATTCTCCCCTAAGATTCCTCCTAAGATCTTGTCAGGAACAAGTCAAGGGTGTTCACTTTCACCACTATTATTCAACATAGTTGGAACTCTTGGGTACAGGAAACAGAGAAAAAAAAAAAAAAGGAATCTATATCACAAAAGAAGTAAAGCTCTCACTGTTTGCAGATGACTGATACTGTACATAGAAAACACTAAAGATAGTATCAGAAAATTACTAGAGCTAATCAGCGAATTTAGCAAAGTTGCAGGATACAAAATCAATACACAGAAGTCACTTGCTTTTCTATATACTAACAATGAAAAATCAGAAAGAGAAATTAAGAAATCAATTCCATTCATCATTGCAACAAAAAGAATTAAATATATAGGAATAAACTTACCTAAGGAGATAAAAGAACTTTACACAGAAAATTATGACCCTAATGAAAGAAATCAAAGATTATGTAAACAGATGGAGAGATATTTCATATTCCTGGGTAGAATCAAAACTGTGAAAATGAATATACTACCAAATGCAATCTACAGATCCATTGTGATCCCTATCAAATTACCAATGGCATTTTTCACAGAACTAGAACAAAAAAATTTCACAATTCATACGGAAACACAAAAGACCCTGAATAGCCAAAGCAGTCTTAAGAAAGAATGGAGCTGGAGAAATCAACCTTCCTGACTTCAGATTATACTACAAAACTATCGTGAAGACAGTATGGTACTGGCACAAAAACAGAAATATAGACCGATGGAACAAGACAGAAAGTCCAGAAATCAGCCCATGCACCTATATGTACCTTATTTTTGACAAAGGAGGCAAGAATATACAATGGAGCAAAGAGAGCCTCTTCAATAAATGGTGCTGGGGAAACTGGACAGCTACATGTAAAAGAATGAAATTAGAACACCTCCTAACATCATACATGAAGATAAACCCAAAATGGACTAAGACCTCAATGCAAGACCAGAAACTATAAACCTCTTAGGGGAAAACATAGCCAAAACACTCAATGACATGAACCAAAGCAAGATCTTCTATGACCCACCTCCTATAGTAATGGAAATAAAAACAAAAGTAAACAAGTGGGACCTGATTAAACTTAAAAGCTTTTGCACAGCAAAGGAAACTATAAGCAAGGTGAAAACAACTCTCAGAATGGAAGAAAATAATAGCAAATGAAACGAAGGACAAAGGATTATTTCCAAAATATACAAGCAGCTCATACAACTCAATACAAGAGAAACAAACAACCCAATCAAAAAGCGGGGAAAAGACCTAAACAGACATTTCTTTAAAGAAGACATACAGATGGCTAACAAACACATGAAAAGATGCTCAACATCACTCGTTATTAGAGAAACGCAAATCAAAACCACAATGAGATATCACCTCACACCAATCAGAAGGGCCCTCATCAAAAACTCTACAAACAATAAATGCTGGAGAGGGTGTGGAGAAAAGGGAACACTCTTGTACTGTTGATGGGAATGTAAATTGATACAGCCACTATGGAAGATGGTACAGAGATTCCTTTAAAAACTAAGAATAAAATGGCCATATGACCCAGCAATCCCACTCCTAGGCATATACCTTGAGGAAACGAAAATTGAGAGAGGAACATGTATCCCGTTGTTCACTGCAGTACTATTTACAATAGCTAGAACATGGAAGCAAGCTAGATGTCCATTGAAAGATAAGTGGATAATGAAGTTGTGGTACATATGAAGAATTGAATATTACTCAGCCATAAAAACAAACGCATTTGAGTCAGTTCTGATCAGGTGGATGAACCTAGAGCCTACTATACAGAGTGAAGTGAGTCAGAAAGAGAAAGATAAGTATCATTTTCTAACGCATATACATGGAATCTAGAAAAATGTTGCTGAAGAATTTATTTACAGGGTCACAATGGAGAAACTTACATAGAGAACAGACTTATGGACATGGGGAGAGGGGAAGAAAGGGTGAGATGTATGGAGAGAGCAACATGGAAATACACATTCCCATCTGTAAAATAGACAGCCAATGGGAACTTACTGTGTGGCTCAGGAAGCTCAAACAGGGGCCCTGTGTCAACCTAGAGGGATGGGATGGGGAGGGGGATGGGAGGGAGGTTCAAAAGGGAGGGGATATATGTATACCCATGGCTTATTTCTGTTGAAGTTTGACAGAAAACAAGAAAATTCTGTAAAGCAATTATGCTGCAATTAAAAAATTAATAATTAATTAAAAAAAAAAACAAGAAAGCATGGCCACTCACTGGGGTTGAGGGGGCGGGAAGGAAATTAATAGATGCTGTCCCCATGGAATCACAAGCATTGGACTTACTGGACAAAGACTTTCAATAAACTACATTTAATATGCTGAAAGAGATTAAGGATATCATGGACAAAGAATTAAATGAAGCTTGGAGAACAATATTCCACAAAATTAATGTACAGATTCAATGCAATCCTTATCAAAATCTCAACAGCATTTTTTGCAAACATAAAAAAGTTGACCTTAAAATGCATGTAGAATTGCAATAGCCAAAATCATCTGAAAAGATGAAAGTAAAGGTGGATGACTCACATTTCCCACTTTCAAAACTGCCATAAAGGCAGCAGTAATTGAAATTGTGTGGTATTGATGTAAGCATGGTCATATGATCAACAGACTAGAACTGAGAGTGAAGTATAAATGGATTAATACACAGTGAATTGATTTCTTACAAAGATGGACTCCATCACACCATAGGCAAAAATTAAAATGGATCAAAGACCTAAATGTAAGGGCTAAAACTATTAAGTTCTCAGAAGAAACCTTAGGGAAAAATCTTAACAACCTTGGATTTGGCAATGGATCTTAGATATGACACACACACACACACACAAAAAAACAAAGGACAACAACAGTAACAAAATTAATTTGACTTTATAAAAAGTTAGTGTTTGTGCATCAAAAGACACTATCAAGATAGTGAAAATATCAAGAGAGTGAAAAGATAACCCACAGAATGGGAGCAAATATTGGCAAATCCTATCTTTAATAAGAGTCTATCATCAAAATACATAAAAAGTTCTGACAATGTAACAACAAGAAGGCAATCCAACTAAAATATAGGTAGAGGACTTGAATAGACGATACTCCAAAGAAGATAGACAAATGGTCAACAAGGGCATGAAAAGATACTCAACTAGATCACCAATCATTAGGGAAATACAAATCAAAATGATAATAAGACATCACTTCATACCCAGCAGATGGTTATAATTTTTTTTAATGGAAAATAACAAGTGTTGGAGTGGCTGTGGAGAAATTGGAACCTACTTACATTGCCAACGGAATGTCAAATAGTGCAATCATGGTGGAAAACAATCGTCAGTTCCTCAAAAAGTTAAGCACAGAATTACTGTATGGCCCATCAATTCCACTCTTAATTATATAATCAGAGAACTGAAAACAGGTATTCAAACAAAAATGTGTATATAAATGTTCAGTGCAGCACCATTCACAATGGCCAAAAAAAAAAAAAAAGGGGAAATAAGCCAAACTTCCGTAAAGTCTTGAATAGATAAATATGTTGTGGTATATCTGTACAATGGAATAGTATCCATCCAAGCAAAGTGGGGATTCCCTCGTGGTTCAAAGGGTAAAGAGTCTGCCCGCAATGTGGAAGACCTGAGTTCAATCCCTGGGTCAAGAAGATTCCCTGGAGAAGAAAATGGCAACCCCCTCCAGTATTCTTGCCTGGAAAATCCCATGGACAGAGGAGCCTGGTGGGGTACAGGGCAACAGTCCATAGAGTCGCAAAGAGTCAGACATGACTAAGACACTTCACTTTCACTTTCATGCAAAGGAAAGTGGTACTGATATATACTACAACATGGATGGATCTCAAAAACATTATACTAAGTGGAAGAACCTGGACACATAAAGTCACATGATACATGATTTCCTTTAAATGAAATATCCAGAATAGAAACAGAAAACACTGGTTGCCAGGGGTTGGGGAGAAAGTGGAGTAGACAGTGATTGATTAATGGATACAGGGTTTCTTTTTGGATGATGTTAAATTCTGGAATTAAATAGTAATGATGGTGTGCAACATTGCAAATGACTAAATGCCACTGAATTGTATGTACAAAACTTTGAAAAGGTTTGTTTTGGTACTTCCCTGGTGGTGATGGTCCAGTGGTTAAGAATCCACATTTCAATGCAGGGGACCTGAGTTCAGTCACTACTTGGGAAATAAAAGTCCCACATGCCACAAGGCAACTAGGCTGTGTGCCACAATTACTGAAGCCACGTGTTCCAGAACCTGCATGCATCAGTGAAGATCCCACAGGCCACAGCTAAGACCCAACACAGCCAAATAAACAAATATTTTAAAAGAAGAAAGAAAAAGACATATTATAATAGATAAATAGCTTGTTTTATGCCGTGTGAATTTTGTCTCAATTAAAAAGAAAACCCAGGGCTTCCCTGGTGGCTCAGTGGTAAAGAATCCACCTGCCACAGGAGATTTGAGTTTATCCCTGGGTCAGGAAGATCCCTTGGAGTAGGAAATGGCAACCCATTCCAGTATTCTTGTCAGGAAATCCCATGGATGGAGGAGCCCAGTGGGCTACAGTCCATAAGGTAGCAAGAGTTGGACATGACTTAGCTACTAAACAACAACAGCTCAGTGCATATACAAAAGTGTATATTTTCAGGAAAATATGCCTGGATATTCCATGGAAATCCCATGGAATGGGAAATCCCATGGACTGAGGAACCTGGTGGGCTACAATCCATGGGGTCCCAAAGAGTCGGACACGACTGAGTGACTTCACTTCTTCACTTCACTTGAATAAACAGTTTAAGAAAAACAACAAACAAAACCTGAAGCAGCTTTCTCTTGTGTTGTCTGCAGAATAAAGCACAACCCCCTCACTTAATCTGACATGCACTCCTTTCCATCATCTGGCCCTGTCTCTCTCCAACCTCATCTTCTTCCACATCCCAGTCTCACCAGAGATGTACTAATTACTTGACTCTTCCACACTCTCACTCACCTCCTTGTCTTTTTACATAACATGTTCTTGCTTTCACTTTCTCTTGCTTGGCTAACTCTTCAATTCAGTTCAGTCCCTCAGTCAAACTTTCATCAATACCTTCTTTAGTTCTTCGCTTTCTGCCATAAGGATGGTGTCATCTGTGTATTACATTATACCAAAAAAATCAACTCAAAATGGATTAAAGACTTGCATATAAGACCTAAAAACCATAAAACTCCTTGAAAAAAGCAAAGAGCATAAACTCCTTGATGGTGGTCTTGGTGATGGTCTTTTGAATATGATACCTGAAGCAAAGACAAGAAGTCAAAACGAACAAGTGGAACTACATCAGACTCCCAGCTTCTGTACAGCAAAGGAAACCATCAACAAAATGGAAAGGCAGCCCGTAGGGTAGGAGAAAATATTTGCAAATCATATATCTGATAAGGGATCAACATCCACATATGTGATACAACTCAATAGGAAAGCAAAACGAAACAAACAGTTGGAGTAAAAAAAGTGGGAGCAGAGGCCCTGAACAGACATTTTTCCAAAGAAGACATACACAGGACCAACATGTTTAGGAAACGGTGTTCAACATTGGTAATCATCAGGGAAAGGTGAATTAAAATCATGTTGAGATATCAGCTCACACCTGTCACTTAACTATCATCCAGAAGGCCAGAGATGTGGGTGAGTATCAGTGAGGATGTGGAGAAAAGGGGACCCTCCTACTCCGTTGATTGGAATGTAAGCCAGTATAGCCACTGTGGAATACAGTATGGAGGTTCCTCAAAAAATTAAAAATAGCACTAACATATCCAGTAATTCTACTTCTGGATGTATATCTAAAAGAAAAGAAAGCAGGCTCTATCTGTATTCTCATGTTCACTGCACCATTATTCACAGCATTTGCACACAAGACTGTATATGTATAGACACACAGAGACACAAAGAAATATTATTCAGTCATGAGAAAGAAGCAAGTCTTGCCATTTGTGACAACACGGATGAACCTGGAGCACATTATGCTAAGTGAAATAAGCCAGGAGAGAAAAACAAAAACTGCATGATACCACTTATTTATGGGACCTTAAAAAGAATTTTTTTTTTTAAACTTAGAAACAGAAAATAGAAACATGCTTGACAGCATCTGGGGGTGGAGGAAATAGGGAGGAGTTGATGAAAGGAACAACTAACAAACAAAAAGGAANGCTATTCTTTGGAACTCTGCATTCAAATGCTTATATCTTCCCTTTTCTCCTTCGCTTTTCGCTTCTTTTCTTTTCACAGCTATTTGTAAGGCCTCCTCACAGAGCCATTTTGGTTTTTTGCATTCTTTTCCATGGGGATGTTCTTGATCCCTGTCTCCTGTACAATGTCGCGAACCTCATTCCATAGTTCATCAGGCACTCTATCAGATCTAGGCCCTTAAATCTATTTCTCCCTTCTACTGTATAATCTAAGGGATTTGATTTAGGTCATACCTGAATGGCTTTATCCAGTGGTCATGTATGGATGTAAGAGTTGGATTGTCAAGAAAGCTGAGCGCTGAAAAATTTATGCTTCTGAACTATGGTGTTGGAGAAGACTCTTGAGAGTCCCTTGGACTGCAAGGAGATCCAACCAGTCCATTCTGAAGAAGATCAGCCCTGGGTGTTCTTTGGAAGGAATGATGCTAAAGCTGAAACTCCAGTACTATGGCCACCTCATGCGAAGAGTTGACTCATTGGAAAAGACTCTGGTGCTGGGAGGGATTGGGGGCAGGAGGAGAAGGGGACGACAGAGGATGAGATGGCTGGATGGCATCACTGACTCAATGGATGTGAGTCTGAGTGGACTCTGGGAGTTGGTGATGGACAGGGAGGCCAGGCATGCTGCGATTCATGGGGTCTCAAAGAGTTGGACACGACTGAGTGACTGAGCTGAACTGAATGGCTAACTCTTAATTCTACTTTAAGATTCTGCCTCTTGATTTCCTTCTGCAGGAAGCATTTCCTAATTCCCTTCCCCAGTCTTATTCCTTTGCTGTAGTTGGATAATGGATTTCTAACCATGGGCTTCCACAACACCCTTTGCATACTGCATTTGTCACACTACCTTCTAATTATCTCCCCTTCTAAACTGTGAGATTCTCAAGAGCACAGATTGGGCCAGAAATAGCTCCTGGCAGTGGTCCTAGCACAGAGCACATGCTCACACAGTGTTGAATTGTTCAACTGGATCCCAACTTTCCCCAGCATGATTTTTGCTCATGTGTTTCCTTGTTTGGGCACCAGTCTTCCTCTGTTGCTTTACTTCAGCCTTTACTTCAAATTGAAGTGAGTGAGAAGTCGCTTCAGTTGTGTCTGACTCTTTGTGACCACATGGACAGTAGCCCATCCATAGGGCTCCTCTGTCCATAGGATTCTCCAGGTAAGAATACCGGAGTGGGTTGTCATGCTCTCCTCCAGGGGATCTTCCTGACCCAGGGATCGAGCCCATTCTCTTACACCCCCTGCATTGGCAGGCAGGTTCTTTACCATTAGTGACACCTGGGAAGCCCTCTTTACTTCAGACCACAGTCTAACCTAGTCAGTGCCCTCACCCTTGTGAGCCATTGTTTACCAGGAGCCCCAGGAGAGTGTGGGACTGTATCCTGACACATACATGACCTCTGGAGAAACAGCTCAGCAGTCACACCTTTTTTCTGCTGGATTGAAAATTCCATCTTTATTCAATAGTAGACAAGGGGAAGAACATAAGGGCCTTGGAGTCAGAACAAAGTTCAAGTTCCTGCACCATTCACTTGTGCAACTTGGCCAAGTCACTTATGCCATATGGGATTCTTTTTCCTCATCTATAAAACAGGGATGAAAATAACTGCTGTGTTACTTACAAAGTTGAAGATTAAAATGAAATCGAACAATGTATTCATGTAGATTTTGTTTTCTAAATGTTATAGACCTCAAAATTTTTCAAATCCATTCATGATAGATTGAGAATTAACCAAAACTGATCATCTTCCCAGTCATGGTCAGTAACTTTTCACACAATACATATAAACAGATAAAAATTCTAACATGATATACCAACTACATATTCATTGTCTCCCTAAGCTTCCCACATGGCACTAGTGGTAAAGAATCCCCCTGCTGTGCAAGAGACGGAAGAGACATAGGTTCAATCCCTGGGTTGGAAAGATCCCCTGGAGGAAGAAATGGCAACCCACTCCAGTGTTCTTGCCCAGAGAATCCCATGGACAGAGAAAACTGACGGGCTATGTATGGTCCACAGGGTCTCAAGGAGTCAGACATAACTGAAGCGACTTTGCACGCATGCAGCATGTCTCCCTAAGGCAGCATTATTGAGACTTATTCTTAGAGGAATGTTACGAAAAGTCTCCGTCCCACATATTTGACTAACTGGGTCTATTGGAATGAGCTGGATTCTGGTTTATCGTGTTATACCTGCGACTTCACTTTCACTTTCACTTTTATGCATTGGAGAAGGAAATGCAACCCACTCAGTGTTCTTGCCTGGAGAATTCCAGGGATGGGGGAGCCTGGTGGGCTGCCGTCTATGGGGTCGCACAGAGTCAGACACAACTGAAGCGACTTAGCAGCAGCAGCAGATCTATGATATCATTGTTAGGAAATGAGACAGTGTGAGGCAGTCACATCCATGTTCATCACTAGCTGCTTAAACTCCCAGATTTGATCATATTGTTTTAAATATCCCAATAAATAGCTCCCTGGCTTGAGACTGGAATTAAAATTCTTCAGAAATGGAGTTGCTTGATTTTACCAGATATGGAAAATATTGCTATATATTTTTCCAATGAGCTATATTTTTTAAATGCTATTCTTGCACTGAAATGCTTTATTACCTCATTTTGCAGCTCCCATTAGCGACTCAAGGGTCACTTTAACCTATCCTGTCATCACAGAAATTTAGAGTGAACTAAAATTTCCTACACAAAGTCCAAGACTATAAGCCTCTCTGAGATATAAAGAACCAATGAGTAAGTTTTCACATCATTAACAGGACACGACTGAGCGACCGAACTGAACTGACCAGAGATTATGGAGAATATGCTAATTGCCTAGTGAAGACCAGAATGTTCAGCTTTGTACTGTTTTCTAGCAGTGAATTCGTGTCAACAGAGACCAACAGGTAGACACGGAGGTCTGAAAATACGTTCATCTGTGTCATGCTCTACTTTTGTGTGGCAGAAAATACAAAAAGCAACTGGAAAAGATGAGTACTATGCTGCATGCTTTAGGATTCTTCAGCGGGGTTGTTAGTGAAGACGCATTGTGAGGATTTGTGGTGAAGAAAGGAAATAATACCTGGTGGCTCAGAGGTTAAAGCGTCTGCCTGCAGTGCAGGAGACCCGGGTTCGATCCCTGGGTTGGGAAGATCCCCTGGAGAAGGAAATGGCAACCCACTCCAGTACTCTTGCCTGGAAAATTCCATGGACTGAGGAGCCTGGTGGGCTACAGTCCACGGGGTCGCAAAGAGTCAGACCTGACTGAGCGACTTCACCTCACCTTAGCTTGTTTAAAATACATATAACATATACATGTGCTCTGTTGTCATGGTCTGTTGTTCTGAAGCTTCCCTGGTGGCTCAGCTGGTAAAGAAGCCGCCTGCAATGCGGGAGACCTGGGTTTGATGCCTGGGTTGGGAAGACCCCCTGGAGAAAGGAAAGGCTACCCACTTCAGCATCCTGGCCTGGAAAATTCCATGGACTGTATAGTAGTTCTTCTGGGGTGTAGTTGTGCTGGTTGGTTTTTCTTCATCTCTGTTCTACCCTAGGGCATCCCTGGTAGCTCAGCTGGTAAAGAAGCCACCTGCAACAGAGGAGACCCCAGTTCGATTCCTGGGTCAGGAAGATCCCCTGGAGAAGTAATAGGCTACCTGCTCCAGTATTCTTGGGCTTCCCTGGTGGCCCAGATGGCAAAGAATCCTCCTGCAATGTGGGAGACACAGGTTTGATCCCTGAGTTGGGAAGATCCCCCAGAGGAGGGCATGGCAACCCACTCCAGTATCCTTGCCTAGAGAATCACCATGGACAGAGAGCCTGGTGGGCTACATCCATGGGGTCACAAAGAGTTGGACACGACTGAGCGACTGTGCACGACAGTTCTACCCTATTCTCTGCCTCGCCCTCTGCCCTGAGAGGCTGACTTGGATTGACTGCATCATCAGCTGCCTGGCCCTCTGGCTTCCAGGTGGCTCTGACCCATAGGAGTCACTGGCTGAGGTCAAAGGGCAGGGAAAGACTGATGTCTATTCCCCTGCCCTCTCTGCACTCAGGGTCTGGCAGTGCTGCTTTCTTGGCAGCCCCTCTCCCACGCCTGCAGCTCTCCACAGACTCATAATCCTGTTCCCAGCTGAGGGTGCCTTCTGTTTTTTTGTAACTGACTGACACAGTAGTCACCTGCCCATGACTGGAAAAATGTGTGATTAAGAGATATATTGCTTAGGTGATTCCACTTCTTACTCTAGTGTGTCTTCCACTGAACGACCCCTCTGCTGAAACTTGTAGTATTGAAAGGAGATTGTAGGGTTGAGAAGGGCAACAGTCGAAATTTTCAGTTATGTTTTGCCCATTCATTGATTCATTGACTTTTGCCCATTTCAGAAAGATCACAAGCTTCGGTAGAACAACAGAAGCTTCCTCCTGGAGATTGTTTTGTACGTTGATGATTAGACTTCACAAGTGTCTGAAGCGGCTCCTCTCCTTACTCCTGCAAATGACCTCCTCAGAAAAGAGCTGAGCCACTGTGGCTCACTTCTGTCCAACTCAGTAAGGCTGTTTCAAACATCTTTGATGGTTCAATAGTGTCATTAAAAAAGGGGGGGGGGTGTTATTGTTATCTGTGTCAGATTTTACTTGTTTAAAAACACTTTGGATTCCCTTGAGATGATTATTGATGCAGAACCACATTTTCAAAAAGCTTCTTTAATTCTTGGCAGTAAAAGTAGTTCACCTGATCTCTGCACATTTTTCACAATGGTTTGAGTTGCCTGATTCTTTGCACCATCTCACCCTTCCCTTTCCACATCCTGAATGTTCACAGCGGATTGTACAAGCCTGTGGACGATACTGTCTGTCACTTCTAAGTGACAATTCTAAGAGCCTTTCTCTGGAAAGGCAGATTCTTCTGGGAGTTAAAAGTAATAAATGCCAAAAAATTGTTTTTCAGATGTTTGAGGTTTAAAAAACACAGGATGTGCACTGCTAGGTAGCACCAATGTTCATTTTTAAGCTGTCCTTATGTTATCATAAATTTGCCTGAAACACTGCCTTATGTTACTTTGCCATTCTGTTTGCCTACATTTCTGTGCAGAATTCTTAGGACTCCAGACTTTTTAAAGACCATTTTAAAAATAGTCACCAACAAAAAAAAAAAGATCTAAAGAAAAAAAAATTTTTTTTCAAGTCTTCAGGCCATTACATTCAGGTAGGAGCAAAGAATTTCATTTGGGGTTCAAAAGTAACAAGGTTTATAGGAAGTTCAAACATAGCCCAGTACTACATGCTTGAGAATTTCTTTGAATCGATGTCCTTACTGTCCTTCTCATGTATTGAAATAGTTTAAATAGAAATGGGTGATGTGCTTTGAGTTTTGGTGGTTTTGTGCTTTGGGTTTTGGTGGTTTTGTTTTAAATAAAGTCAATTTCTTTAAAAAGAAAAAAAGAAGAAAGAAAGAAAGAAATCAGAGGAGGAGCTTGGAGCCTTAGCTCAGCATCATGGTGCTGGCCTAGGAGACATCCGCCCAGGTAGGGACTGTGGTGGTGGGTGCTGCAAGTACCTCAAGAATTTTTCTATAGAGAGGCGTCCATCATAGGAGGGTACTGGATAAGGAGAAATCTGGGTGAAAAAAGGATGGGTGGGGACTCATTTGACAGTGACTCTAAAAATAAAAATAATTTAAGATATAAATTATCTCTACAATATCAATTGTGTTCAGAGCCACAAACAGTGGTGTCATTGTGGTGAACAGCTGTTCTCAGCTCTGGGCTGGCAAAAACCAGATTTTTGGAGGCTGATGGTTTGAGTCAGCAGGTACTCTCTGGGTTTCTGCAGTAACCATGGAGTCCGTTGAGCCCCGCCTGCCTCAAAGGGTCAGAAGACAATACTTAAGCAACCCTAGCTCTGTCTTGAGTTCACCATTAACAGTGCCAGCAGTATCACAAGAGAAGAGTAAGAAGCACCACTCCAGCTCTTAGAAACCGCTAAGAAGTCAGAAACAACCCAGACAAAGTGAGCCCACAAGAGCTAGGTCCATATAGAATGCTTCCCAACAACCATTAGAATGTCCAAAGATGCAGCCTAAAGGAGTTCATTTTCATCCTCTGTATCGTATGTCTAGGAGAGGCATATAATCAAAATGATTTTGAGTTCAGTCTACCATGAAGCCCTTCTCCATGGCCATGCCTAGAGGCATGTTAATTACGGTCATGAAGTCGATGTTAGTGTCTTTCAACCATATTACATTGTAAGTTAATTTGGCAGTTAGTGAGCCCATGAAACTGTACTGACCGAGCACCCTACCAGGTATCTGGGTAGAGGAATACAGATAAATAATCAAATATGGTTCCTGACATCAGACTTGCCATTTGTCTTAGAAAAGCAGTTATAACCAGATAACAAGGTTGAAGGAAATTAGCAAGTTCATGCCCCAAAGTACAAAATAACACAGTACATACTGACTTCACTGAAATCAAGGTAGGCAACCACATTACTGATGAGAATAGGATTGAGATCACCAAAAATGCCTATCAACTAATTGGTGATATAAGTTGTGTCTCTCAAGAAAAACCTCTCCTACAAGGGCCCTCCAGACAGCAGCAGTTTTATTCCTCTTCTTCTTGCTGGCTGGAATGCTTATTTTAGATAATGGTATACTGAGCATTTAAGATAAATATGATTTCTTCTTCTTTTTTTTTTTTTTTATAATTCTACTCTATTCAGGATTCAATGTCTTTCAGACCTGATACATGTTCATGAGGAAAAGTCAGGAAATAGTTTTCAAAGTGTGCTTTAAGAACCTCCTACATCAAAATCTACCCTTATGGCAAGATCACCAAAAATGCCTATCAACTAATTGGTGATATAAGTTGTGTCTCTCAAGAAAAACCTCTCCTACAAGGGCCCTCCAGACAGCAGCAGTTTTATTCCTCTTCTTCTTGCTGGCTGGAATGCTTATTTTAGATAATGGTATACTGAGCATTTAAGATAAATATGATTTCTTCTTTTTTTTTTTTTATAATTCTACTCTATTCAGGATTCAATGTCTTTCAGACCTGATACATGTTCATGAGGAAAAGTCAGGAAATAGTTTTCAAAGTGTGCTTTAAGAACCTCCTACATCAAAATCTACCCTTATGGCAGAAAGTGAAGAGGAGCTAAAAAGCCTCTTGATGAAAGTGAAAGAGGAGAGTGAAAAAGTTGGCTTAAAGCTCAATGTTCAGAAAACTAAGATCATGGCATCTGGTCCCATCACTTCATGGCAAATATATGGAGAAACAGTGGAAACAGTGTCAGACTTTATCTTTTTGGCTCCAAAATCACTGCAGATATTGATTGCAGCCATGAAATTAAAAGATGCTTACTCCTTGGAAGGAAAGTTATGACCAACGTAGATAACATATTCAAAAGCAGAGACATTACTTTGCCAACAAAGGTCCGTCTAGTCAAGGCTATGGTTTTTCCAGTAGTCGTATATAGATATGAGAGTTGGACTGTGAAGAAAGCTGACTGCTGAAGAACTGATGCTTTTGAGCTGTGGGGTGTTGGAGAAGACTCTTGAGAGTCCCTTGGACTGCAAGGAGATCCAACCAGTCCATCCTAAAGATCAGTCCTGGGTGTTCATTGGAAGGGCTGATGCTAAAGCTGAAACTCCAGTTCAGTTCAGTCGCGCAGTCGTGTCCGACTCTTTGCGACCCCATGAATCGCAGCACGCCAGGCCTCCCTGTCCATCACCAACTCCCGGAGTTCACTCAGACTCACGTCCATTGAGTCTGTGATGCCATCCAGCCATCTCATCCTCGGTCGTCCCTTTCTCCTCCTGCCCTCAATCCCTCCCAGCATCAGGGTCTTTTCCAATGAGTCAACTCTTCGCATAAGGTGCCCAAAGAGAGTGAGAAACTCCAGTACTTTGGCCATCTCATGTAAAGAGTTGACTCATTGGAAAAGACTCTGATGCTGGGAGGGATTGGGGGCAGTAAGAGAAGGGGACGACAGAGGATGAGATGGCTGGATGGCATCACGGACTCGATGGATATTAGTCTGAGTAAACTCCGGGGGTTGGTGATGGACAGGGAGGCCTGGCATGCTGCAGTTCATGGGGTTGCAAAGAGTTGGACATGACTGAGCGACTGAGCTGAAGTGAACTGAACATCAAAATCAACTGGATAAATGTTAAAATAAGTTTTCTGAGATGCACCAAGCCTAAGACTTTCTAAACTAAAATAGCTGGTGGAACAGACCAAGAATCTGAACTTTAGTAAGTATCCAGGTTATTATTATGCCTCACCACCACCAATTTGAGGACCACTAAATGAACTTGAACTTGAAATAAAGTATGTACTGATTTTTTGGCATTTTCCTAACTCTATTCTTATTGATGAAATTTATGTTAAGAATCCCTCCCTTTCGGTTACATTCTCTGTATATTGCAGGAATTTTTAGCATCCACCACCCCTGCCCCCACCCCCAACTCCACTGTCGGCTCATGGATTTCTAAAATCCTTGGATGGGCTTCAAGACAGGCTTAAAAGCCTTTGAATGTGTATGCTAAGTGGTTTGCAGTTGTGTGCTTTTTTCTGGGGTAAAAATCCATAGATATGTCCAGATTATCAAAGAGACTCCAGGACTCAAATGGTTGACTCACTGCTTTATAGGACTGAGGTATTATATGTAAACTCTAGGTCCCCATTACTGAAATTAGTTTTCCCTCTGACATGTACGGATACTAAGCAACCAAAGCAACAGGATTAATAGGCTACATAATAAAATGAATAAACATTTATTGAGCAACCTGGGTAATGATAATACAGTGAACACACATGTATTCCTCACACAACTCTTTAGCTTTTTAGAAAGTAGTGTTATTTCTGTCTAGGTCTCTTAATAACAATAACAAAACAATAATTTATTGAGCACTTACTATTTGCCAAGTAGTATTCTAAACACTACATAAGTAAAGTAAGTAAAGTCGCTCAGTCGTGTCCGACTCTTTGCGACCCCATGGACTGTAGCCCACCAGGCTCCTCTATCCATGGAATTTTCTAGGCAAGAGTACTGGAGTGGGCTGCCATTTCCTTCTAATTTAAATCTTACAACTCTGTAAGTGAGTTCCACTATTACCCCCGTTTTACAGATAAGGAAACTAAGACTTTTTGTGAAGTCCTCTTCCCTTACCTCTGTATGTATCCTAATGACAATAAGAATAACAATAATAAAAATAGCTAGTTTTCACTGAACTCATTACATGCCAGGCACCACTCTAAGCACTCATTTTATAGAAAAAGAACCTGAGACACAGAGTCACTTTTTCAAAGTTAACCAGACAGTAGTAGAAAGAGCTAGGATTCAAGCTCAATCTGGCTACAGAGCCCTCACCCAGCCATGATTTCTCATCGCTACAAGTTCTAGCCTCCAGCTTACTGATTCCATGAGCTTTGGTTTCTGTGGATGCCCACCTCCCGTCTAATGAATTTTTTTATTCCCTCGTTTTAAAGCTCCAATTTCCATCAAAAGCTTCCAGAAGTGCCCCTGCCCAGGTTCCACAAATGTCCCTGTGGCCAGCTCAGGCTGCCTGAGAGTCCTGGGTGACAGTGTTCCCAGCACCCCAGCTCTGCCCTGGTTCCCAGACCACACAAGGTTACACCAGCTGCTCACTGGTGTTGGGGCTCTCAGATGCCTTTAAGATCACAGATACAATAGGAACCTGCAGACGTGCTGGCTGGCAGGGAACCAAGCAGTATCACATTTCAAATATTGCCTCTGCCTAGTGCTGAGACCATTCAGAGCCCCGTTTAAAAAAAAAAAAAAAAACATAGTCACGATTCTCCTCGGGACAGAACTGTTGATTTTGTTAGGTGAGATCACTTGAGGAATATAAAACGGAAAAGAAAGAATGGCAAAGAGGAAAAACAATAGATGGGTAGACAGGGTCATATAGAAGTCACAAAGCGGTGGTGGAACAGCCTGGCCACACAGCGTTCCGCTCAGTTTAAACCTAGGGCTTAAAAGGCGAAGAAATAATCAATCTCTACTTGTTTCTATTCCTTCCCAACTTTAAAATGTTTACTTGCATGGTGGCTTTTCATTCTGTGTGTGTGTGTGTGTGTGTGTGTGTGTGTCTACAAAAGAAACTAAACTGACTCTCTTAGAAATCCTACAGCAGCCGACACAGCAAAGGTTTTGTGTTCAAAGTACACACCGTCCCTAAGGCTAAGCATCTATTGGTGCTGGGCTTTTAATATTATGCAAGACGTTTCCCTTCCTTTACTCGCCACTGGCTGTGCTGATTCAACATTTTATAGACGCATAAATTTCCCTTTAGAGGCTGTGCCGAGAATGTGTGCCTCTCCGGGCCAGTTTCTTATTGAAATCATATGTACAGAAAGCAGGCTCTCGCATTCCAGTGAGAGGCTGCCCCCTAGTGAAAATTTTCAGCTACATATTCAACCAACAAATTTGTTGCAAACACTGCACAGGTTTCTTGACACAAAGGAGAAACATGGTTCAGTTGCCAAGAAAGTGACAGCATTGTGTAATTTAACTATCAATCAGATGTTGCTTTCCTTTCAACTTCCTTCCAGCCTATTCTTGGTATGGTTCAGTGTTCTTTAAAGTTTTCTTTGATAATTCAAGATGTTTCTGATTGCTAAATATACTCACAAGATCTATTCTTTTATAAGCCAATAAAAAATATTTTCATGGAACTAAGGGTAAGATCTTGATGACCACAGTCCTTTCCTTGTTGTTTCAACATTGAGTTGTATACGTATTTCCATTTCCACTTATTTTGACTGTTTCATGGTATTTTTTCCTGTCTAGGATAACTACACTAAGTAAATAATTTTGCTTTCAGAAGGTGAGTATATGAGTATTCGGAGACGGCGATGACACCCCACTCCAGGACTCTTGCCTGGAAAATCCCGTGGACAAGGGAGCCTGGTGGGCTGCAGTCCATGGGGTCGTGAAGAGTCGGACACAACTGAGTGACTTCAATTTCACTTTTCACTTTCATGCATTGGAGAAAGAAATGGCAACCCACTCCAGTGTTCTTGCCTGGAGAATTCCAGGGATGGGGAAGCCTGGTGGGCTGCTGTCTATGGCGCCGTACAGAATTGGACAGGAATGAAGCGACTTAGCAGCAGAAGCAACATATGAGTATTCAACACTATACCTCTTAGTGTTGAATGCCTCAATTTTAAATCAGTGTCTAATATTTATCCTCATGCAAGTCTAAGAGATAATTCATGAAGCATTTTGAATAGTTCCTTACATGATAAGCTTTAAAAATAGTCATTGCTACTACTATTACAGAGTAATCCATTGTAAAGCAAAAATAATTTTGAATGTCAAAAAAGAATAGAGCTAGAGTTTTGTCTACAGGTTATTTCTTCATTGTTGTCAGAAGTGAAATAGTTGCCATGACAAGGATAAACAGTCTCTCCATTAAAAGCTAGTGTTTAGAAACTTGAAAATAGTGGCAAATTTGTCTTTTTTTGCTACTTTATTTCCCCATCTCCCATCCCTCCCATCCATCTAATATCACTAGAAGGGATAATAAGTTGTCTGAATTAACCTTTTTGAAACTTGTAAGACTTAAGGGTGAAAATTCAATGACTGTGAACAATTACTATAATATCTGAGTGTTTGCAAATTCACTCCTCTGCTCTTCTAATTTTGTACAGATGTCATCCAAGATAGAAATCAAACGATGCTCTTCATTTTATTCAGGTGATTCTGCCACAGATTTCAAACTCTTTAGAGTCAAAGTTCTTTTTGTTTCTCCTACTTATGTAAACTAATGAATACCCTCCATTTTGCAGGTACCTGAGAATTAATCTGTGTGACAATGCCGTGCGAGAGGTAATAGTATATTCTCTTTAGCAGTTTGGCTCAGAGAAGTGGTGTCGCTTTTCCAAGGACACACAGCTGGCTATTGGCATCTGAATTCAAACTCTGGCCAACTTAGGCCAAGCTCTGTGTTCTTTCTCATCAAGGTTGCTCCACATCCTGCCCTTGGCTTGTTGTTCATTAAATTTTAAAGACACAGGCCATGTTGTCCCCATTTTAAAAGAGAGAATTACATCAAGAAAGAATCAAAAGCCAAAAAGTACATACAAATGTCAGCATTTCTTCACTAAGTCTACTCAGATGTTCTAAATTAAGGAAAGCTACTCTCTCTGAGCCTTGGGAAGAATGAATGACAGCTGTCCCTAAGGAAGAGAAAAGGACTGGTGATGCGGCTCTGCAGTGATTTCTCACCAAGGTTGGATCGTTGTCCCAGCCATGAATAAGTTATGAAGGTGAACTTTCTCTGCTTACACAAAGATGCTGTCATGGTGAGAAAGAAGAGGACTTCAGATAGACTTTGCTAAGAGCAGATGGCGAGATCTAGGATGACAAACAAACAAACATCCCCTTGTGGATTATAGCATCATGGAAGCTCATGAAAACTGTTAGACAGCAATATCCATAAACTGTGATTCAGAATTGGATTTGAAGTTTCATGGCTGAGGGAATATTGGCAATATTTTTTTCCTTTAGTTATTAAACCGAGTTTTTTTTTTTCCCCTTTGCTTTACTTTTTATTTTGTTTTTGTTGTTGGTTTGGTTTGGTTTGGGGTATTTTTTTGGCCCACTATCTACACTGAGGATGAACAACAACATAGAATTCTTGCTTCTGGAAGTCTTAGAATCTTACTAGAATGCTTAATCTGCTTTTTAAAAACATATCAAGGTGATCTGTAGCTATTTTTCTTTTAAAAAAATATGAATTCACTTATAAAGAAGGGGCAGCTTACTTAATTCAGGTCAAGTAAGTAATTGTTAAGCAAATATTCACTTACTTTCTTTGGGAGGATATATATACTTACTTCCCTTCCTTCTTGTTGTTGACCTTGACCATGTGATTTGCTGAAGCCATGGAAGGTGGGTGGAAGTAAGAATACCTTAGGTCCAAGCCTAAGCCTTAAGAGGCATCCTGAGTCTATGTTCATTTCTCTTGTCTCCTTATCTTTTAGTTCAAAAAGCTCCAGGACCAAGATCACATCTTAGGGCAATCCTGTATCCAATCTAGAGTATTGAGCTCAGTCAGTCAGTCAGTTCAGCCACTCAGTCGTGTCCGACTCTTTGCGACCCCATGAATCACAGCACGCCAGGCCTCCCTGTCCATCACCAACTCCTGGAGTTCACTAAGACTCACGTCCATCAAGTCCGTGATGCCATCCTCGGTCGTCACCTTCTCCTCCTGCCCCCAATCCCTCCCAGCATCAGAGTCTTTTCCTATGAGTCACCCTTCCATGAGGTGGCCAAGGTACTGGAGTTTCAGTTTTAGCATCATTCCTTCCAAAGAAATCCAAGGGTTGAACTCCTTCAGAATGGACTGGTTGGATCTCCTTGCAGTCCAAGGGACTCTCAAGAAGTCTTCTCCAACACCACAGTTCAAAAGCATCAATTCTTCGGTGCTCAGCCTTCTTCACAGTCCAACTCTCACATCCATACATGACCACAGGAAAAACCATAGCCTTGATTAGATGGACCTTAGTCGGCAAAGTAATGTCTCTGCTTTTGAATATGCTATCTAGGTTGGTCA
>SJXQ01012102.1:0-36611 GCA_006408695.1 Aepyceros melampus
GTTTTTCTGGAACTCTCTTGCTTTTTCCATGATCCAGTGGATGTTGGCAATTTGATCTCTGGTTCCTCTGCCCTTTCTATAACCAGCTTGAACATCTGGAAGTTCACGGTTCACATATTGCTGAAGATCTTTAAGTGAGATTTATATGATATGTTGTTGTTTTAAGCCTTTTGGGATATGTAAGATACATCTTTATTCTACAGAAAGAATATCTTTCATAGGTTCACTAGAAATAGAATAACTTACTAAGTGTTTTTTATATAGCAGGTACTGTTCTGAACACTTCATGTTTATTATCCACTGTTCACTTATGACAGTAATCATAGAACCAGTAATGGGTAAAGCCACTGTTTGCCCCGTATGTGTGCAGTTGCAGAACTGGTATTCCTAGTATCAGTTCATTTCCTTTGGTGCTTTGGTGACTCTCAGTGTCTCTTTTTAGCACTGAGTCTGCTGGACTCATGACAGGCTGCATGTTCTCTGTCAACTTGATGTAACATAGGTTTTTAAGAAAACTATATTTTATATTGCAATAACTTTGGTTTATAACATTATATCAGTTTCATCTGTACTACATGGTATCTGTTTCTGTATATAGTATACCTACTCATCACCAAAAATTTAGTTTCCATCCATCACCAAACAGCTGACTCCTTCTCCCACCTTTGCCCTCCCCCTCACCCTTTCCTTCCTGTCACCACTCCTCTGTTCTCTGTGTCTATGTGGTGTTTTATTTTTTGAGTCTGGTTTGGTTTGTTCATTTATTTTGCCTTTTTTTTTTTTTTAATATTCCACATATGGGTATAATCATGTAGCACTTGTCTTTCTCTCTCTGACTTATATAACTTAGCATAATACCCTCAACATTCATCCCTGTTGTTGCAGATTGCAAGATTTTTTTTTTGTGGCTGACTAATATTCCATTGTATATGTACACCACATTTTTTTAATCCATCATCTGTCAATAGTCCTTTAGATTATTTCCATATCTCAACTATTGAAAATAATTGTTTTTATATAATGCAGTGGTTAATAATAATAACTATGGTTAAAAAGATCTGCCACAAAAGCTTATTGAGGAAATGAAGCTGTGTGTGTATTTATAAACATATCTACATATCTAAGACTATTATTACAGTGGTCTGTGTAATGACTTGTTTCTACTGCATCTAAATAAGAAACCAAGAAAAAGCCTTATTTAATCATTTTATTGGTCTAGGTGCTTATATGTTTGTCAGTTTCTTTTCTTGTCTCTTTTCCTTTTTCCTCTCATGCAAAGGCCCTTTTCCTCATCATTGAGAAAGTCAGCCAACACCTGATATGATTGAAAACCAGCCAGTATGTGCTTTACTTTATTGAGATGAAATATGGAGCTTATCATGTATCTCAGTCCCTCTGGGCCTGATAGAACAGAAATAGCTTTTTTGTGGTGGGTGTACTTCTCGAGACGTGGTCATCTTTCAGAGATCGTTAGCCTGTTAGTCCCCTCCAAACCGTGGTGGTCGGGCCACAGAAAGAGCATAGCTGTCATGTCACGTGATCCAAGGGAGAAGGAACTATTGTATGCAAAAGTGGAATATGCCATTGTTGTTTACATCTTTCACCTGCTTTTTGTTTAACAGGAGGATGGTTTTATTAAAGAATTAAGCATTGCCATGCAGCTCCTAAGAAACTGTCTTTATCAGAATGAAGAATGTAAAGTAAGTAGAGCTCCTTCTCAGTTTTGAAAGCAGTGCTATTATGAAACAGTTTAAATTTCATATGAGATAATTAGGGAAACTGGAAAGCTCTTTGAAGCTTCCTTAGATGCACGGTTGATTGGTTCATAAGCTCAGTGTTGATTTCAGAAAATAACGCACCTAATCTTACCATTGTTCGTCAGCCCGGATGACATTTCTTGTTCGTGTCAGCATTTTAACTTTATCCCTGAAACTTTGACTTCAGGCAGCTAAAGCAAACTTGAGTCTCTTTTTTCCTACTGTTAGCCATTTCTTTTCTTTTTTTTTGAATTTAATTTTAACTAAGATGCCGTGAATGGCTGTGTTGTCTTCTAGGCAGGATTTTTTTCTGCCTAGGCAGTTGTCAGACACCTCTCCATGGGGAGATGTCTGCATGCACAGGAAAGAAGATGAGGATGTCTCCTGCTTCAGAGGAAAGATGGTATCGCTGTGTTGATATCAGGCAGGTTCTTCAGTTCCAGCTCTGCCACTCGCGGGGCCCCTGGTGCAGCCCCTCTGTTGGGACCCTTGAGATATTTTGCTCTGTCTGTGAGCATTGGTGCTGTCATTTCACATAGCCATTGGGGCTCTTACACAGAATACAGTGTCTGGAACACTTTGATTTGCTTTGTCAGTGATGGGACAGTTCTGAAGCACTAACCTCCACACAGAGTCACTGTGGAAAATGAGTAAGTCAAAGATAACTTAAGGAAGCTTTCTTTAAAAAAAAAATTTTCCTACCTCTTTTTAAACTTTTTATTTTGTATTTGGGCATAGCTGATTAACACTGTTATGATAATTTCAGATGAACAGCAAAGGGACTCAGCCGTACGTATACATGTATCCAGTTCTCCCCCAAACTCCCCTCCCATCCAGGCTGCCATATCACATTGAGCAGAGTTCCATGTTCTATACAGTATTACCTTTTTCATTATTTTACTTGTGATAAAATTGGAAAAAGTATATCTTAGAAAATGAACATTTGGAGCACATATTCCTTAAACCATATAAAATGATTTACTCAAGGCACATGCTTAACAATTTATCAAAACAATTTAATGGGAATTAAGTATTGATATGTTTCATTAGTAATGTCACTTAATTTGCTGGTGTCCTTGCAACTGGATGCAGTTGGTGTTCATCCATCGCACCTCATTCAGGCAGTACTCAACACACTTCCCAGGTAGCATCTGCCTGTAGATTCATGAGATGCTGGCCTGGGCACTGGGTGTAAATGTAGTGCTCACATTTGTAACACGTTAGCCAGCTATGAAAGTGTAATCTCTCAACAGGTCAAAGCATGTGTGTATTTCCAAGTTGCTTAATAACGAATAAATCCAAAGAAGAAATTCGGATGACTCTTGAGGATAAACATAATTCTGTGGGACAGAGAGCCTTAATTTCTTTTCCCATTCCAACTTACCTGAGGAGTGTCACACACTCCCAGTACTAAGTGTTGGTCACTCTTGTGATGACTCAGCAAGTCCTCCACGCCACGCCACCCTGATGTCCGTAAATGTGTGACAATGACGAGCTTTCACACTGGGACGAGCCCAGGGCTGGTGAGGTCGATGGACTGAGGGTTAGAGGTGGGGGACGGTGCTGGTCAGGCAGGAGGTGACAAGGAGAATGGGGAGGGAGGGGCAGACTTGAGGATCCGAGGGATGCAGAGATGTGGAACAACTTCCAGGCTCAAGTGTAACGTAGGCATGAGTCACAGGGCAGAATGTAGTCCTGAGTGATGCTCACGTGGGGTCTGCCCGTCTGTGGGAGATCGGGGTGGAGAATGGCCGGCAGTCAGTGGATCATGTGGGCCTGGGGCCCAGAGGAGCAGCACAGACTGGGGAGTCTTAGGAGTTAGCGCTGAATAGAGGTGTTTGTAGCCGTGACTGTTGTTGAAATTTCCCAGTAGAGTACGTAGTGAAAGCCTAGGTCATATCCTTGGAAAATTCAACTGTTTAAAAATGAGACTGTGTAGGGAATGCTGGAGAATTTGGAGGTAATAAAGGATAGAAGGGCTGCATGGAAATGAAGAAAAAAGAGCCTTTAATAGATGCCACTGTGCCTGAGGGTTTCACAGCTACAAAGGTAGGAACAATTTTACCAGCATCATCAGTTCAGGAAAGAAATTGAAGATTAAATAACTGTTGGGAAATGACAGCAAGAAGCTCACTTACGGAAAGCATCATTTATAATTGAGAATATGTAGTTGTAAAGGAAGCTAGCCTATATGTTGACTTCTTCTAACAGGTAGTGCTTAAGTATAGACAGAAGTGAGCAAATCAAGGACTAGTTATTAAAGAGAGGAAGAAACGACCTCCTAGATAGACTCAGAGCCCTGAGGAGGCAGTGGGCTCTGTCCAGGACACAATGGATCAATGCTGCCAGAAGAGGGACTCGATCTTCCCTGCCAGGCGGAAAGGAGGGATGGGAAGAGACCCAGATGAGCCATGTGGAGTCGAGGAGGAGCTCATCCCTGCCTGGCTCTGTCTTCTCCATGAAACAGCAAATGTGGTTGTCCTCTGTGGTTGTGGGGCTGCCCTCCAGGCTTGTGGAGAGTGGGGAGCAAGGGGAACAGCATTGGGAACAACTTGCATCTCTCTTAGTGAAGTTGTGAGGCCATTGAACAGACGCCCACATGTGTGTGCATGTGTGGGTCTACAAACTGCCTAGTCAGTCTGTTCATGAAGAAATTGCTGCATTTGCTGCCAGTAGTTATATTTTATCCATAATACTGTCCCAGTGATCTTCATAATGAAAACTGAGTTCCTTAAGGATTATTGAGATAGCATAATATTTGGACTGGATTTTGCCATATTCAACTCATTTAAAAGCAGTGATCTTCTGATCTGTCTGGCCACACACATTAGGTATGTATATTTACATAGGAGAAGAGCAGGCGGGGAGGACAGAGTTGATCAGCACATTTCCTTAACCAGAGAATCCCTTTTCTTAACTATATCACAGCATTTGCAAGGGCTCATTCAGTGCTCTAAGATATCACTGTCTTGCTTAATGTACGTGTTCAGAAGCTGTTTTTCTACATTTCTTACCTAAGTTGCATATCCTGGTCACCCAGTGTTGGAGGGAGTTCCTGAGACTGGGGCTCATGGTCAGGGCGGTCCTGGTTGCAGGGTGCTGAACCTGTCCATGGGATTCTGTTCTCCAATCAGAACAAAATGCATTCTGTTTTTGTCTCCTGTGTTGGTGAAGATATTTTGACTGGTATTTTCATCTATATTTTCATTATTCAGACTAATGCTGCCTTGCCTCTTTTCCCGCTACAGGAGGCGGCTCTGGACGCTCACCTGGTCCCCGTCCTGCACGCTCTCTGGCCTTGGCTCTTGATGGATGACTCACTGATGCAGGTTGCGCTGCAGCTGCTTTGTGTCACACCGCAAATTTCCCAAATGGTAAACTGAGCCTGATGCTGCCTTTCAGTAATGTACTACAGTACTAGTGTTGTTGCAGTGCAAACATGAATATACATTTTGAAGTGTTTCTTCCACTTATTTTGAGGGTGTGTTGGTTAGAGGTATGCTTTCCTGTAGGGATTATAAGAGTGAATGGTTTGATGAGATAGAAGAATCATCAGACAGCTCAGGGTATAGGGGGAGAAACTGTCCTGATGATACCGCAGGAGAACACTGGATTTAATAGAATTGGGAGAGGGAAAAGTGTGATGGAAGACCTTAAAAACCAGGTAAAGGTTAAGCTTTTATAGATTCTAGAACAGGAGGCTGGTGTGATGACAGGTGGTCCTAGGGTCGGGTGGCCTGGTGACAGTTGATGTCACTGGGGTGCCTCTTTCTCTCATGCCTCTGTCAGGCGTTTTATTGAGTGCCTCCCATAGGCCCTGTTGTTAGTGGCCGACAGCTGAGAGTGAGAAAGGCAGTCGGCGATGACTTGGGAAGGGAGGAGAAACTGAAAAACACTCTCTGAGCAAAAGAAAGTGGGGGCCTGCAGGCAGTATGCATGTCCCACGTAAACTCAGGGGCACAGAGTTGAGGTTTAAGCCAGCAAGTCTGGGGTTCGCCTGCTTTTTCTAGCAAATTCAGCAGCTCAGCATTTGGCTTTTCCAAATATCAAAAGACAGAAGGGACAAGAACTGGGGACCGTACACAGCCCATCTCATCAATGCTGTGCTGATGGTAGCTTACTCCTCAGAGTCTGACCTTGGCCTCCACTCTGCAGCAGCTTGCCCTGGTGGCATTTGTCCTCCCCCACGGCCCCGGTTTATCGTGTTCCTCAATTTTTCCCTTCTATAAAATGGAGACAGGGGCCATAGTGCTTTCAATGCTTTATTGAGATCGCCAGCCCCTCAGTCCATTAGGTCACCAGCACTGGCCTTCAGGGTGCTTGGAGTTGACGGGTTAATGACCAAGTCCTTCCACAGACGGACAAGCTCACCACTAGGTGGTTGAACCAAAGTGTGAAGCTGAGCCACCTTGTGACGGCTGCTGTTTTTGAAGGTTGCAGTTCCCTCTGTTGGTCAAGTTACGGACAGCATCCTGTTCAAGCCGCACACCGAGGGGCCCCCGGCAGCTCCCTGATGCTGTGTATCCTGAAGATGGCTTCCCAGGTGCCTCCAGAGAACACGGCTGTTCAGCAGACAGTGTTCATGATTCTTTCAAACCTGGCCTTGTCTCATGACTGTAAAGGGGTAATTCAGAAAGTAAGTATTACACTTGCCTTCCTGTCATAAAAAAGAGACTTTGTAAAATACCTTTCCAACCCAGGACATGTGTGAAAAGTCTAGAATTCGGTTTTTAGGGAAACTTACTATGATTTCAAGCATTTTACTTTAAAAGATTGTAAAGAGATTAAAAGGGTTCACTTTGTTTATAGCCTATTGACACATGAAAAGTGATGGAAAGTATAATATGACCGTGTTGTTTCCTTTTAATTTATCTTCTTAGCTTTTGGATTGTATTTTCTCTCTCTCAAAAATGATAGTTTTAGAAAGACAGCTGTCTTACATCTGTCTGAGATCATAAGAGTAGTATGTGCCATGCTTAGTTGCTCTGTTGTGTCTGACTCTTCATGATCCCTTGGATTGTAGCCCACCAGGCTCCTCTGTCAATGGGGGTTCTCCAGGCAGGATTACTGGAGTGGGTTGTCATGCCCTCCTCCAGGGCATCTTCCCAACCCAGGGATTGGACCCGGGTCTCCTGCATTTCAGGTGGATTCGTTACTGTCTGAACCACAAGGAAAGCCCAAGTAATATATTGGTCTTTAAACAGACCAAATTGAGAAGTAACAATTTCAGGTCAATTGACATTGTCAAATCATTTTTGAAATTGCAGCCCTTTTTCCCCCAGTTAGACCTAACTTCTTTATGACACAGGTGATTTTTCAGTTCTCTGGGACTCCTGTGCCAAAACTTAAATTGTTATCACTGGTTTTAACTTAGGGCACTTTAAAGGAGGCTGACTGTTTAAACAAACTCTACTACACATGTTCAGTTAGACTGTATTTAGTGGTATATAAACAGAATCCCTAGTTTGGAAGATCCCTTAAAATCTGATTATGAACAGGTTATTGTTACTTAATAGTCCACAGTCATTTGAGTGTTTCTGTTTCATTTACATGAAGTCCAAGATAAATTGAAAAAGTTGACAGCTCTCATAAGAATTAAGCCCCCTTTTCCTCTATTGTATCATCACCGCAATGCCTCCCCCCAAAAAAATAGACTTTGAGAACAGTCTCTAAATAAAGAGTCTTACTAAAGAAAGATTTTTTTCTCAGTGATATGTTATGCTAACTCAACATTGGTTCATGAGTCTTGTTGATCATTGTCAAGAATTTTGCAGTCCAGCTGACATCATCGTGGTATCTTGAAATCAGCCATGGTGGGAACGTTCGTTCACTCCATGCAAATAAAGGACCTACTGTTTCAGCCTCAGCTGTTTATTTGCTAGCACATGGCTGGATATCTTTTCTGTGTGTATGTGTGTATGACTATCCTGGACTGAATTTTTGTGGTTGCCATCCTTCCACATGTGTGAAAGCACAGCCTGGGGGTGAGGAGACAGTGCTTTCTGCCACTTCCTTACAGAAAACATGTTGGTAGGAAGCGAAGTAGGAATTTCCAAGTGGAACATAAGTGCTACTCTTGGATCTGACATGTGACTGACTGGTGCTTGTTCTCTTTAAAAAGCTTCAGTTTCTTCACTCAAAATATGTTTAGGTTAAACAAAATGCTTTCTAAAGTATTTCAGCTCCCGATCTCTGATCTGGCTGCTGAACTTCAGCATATTCTGATATCAGTGCGGTCAGGCTCCACTCCAGGTAGAGGCCAGTCAGGTTGTTTTCCCTCTGCTGCTGTGTCACGACGAGCCCTAGACACTTGCAGTTACACCTCCCCTAATGCTTGTTTAGTTACCAGAAAGTGTCATGAATGCTGTTACACAGTTCAGATTCTAAAATGTCCGTCTACCATGGCCTGTTTCTTTGCACCTAACCAGGATGGGAAGTCATCTGAAAAGGTCTTTGTGTGTGTGTGTGCATGCTCAGTCTCTCAGTCGTGTCTAACTCTTTGCGACTCCGTGGACTGTAGCCCTCCAGGCTCCTCTGTCCATGGGATTCTCCAGGTAAGAATACTAGCGAGGGTTGCCATTTCCAACTCCAGAGGATCTTCCTGACCCAGGGACTGAGCCTGCATCTCTAGTGTCTCCTGCACTGGCTGGCGGGTTTTTCATAAGTCTTTAGGCCCAGCAGAAAGAGGGAATGCCCAGAGCCTATTTATGATTTAAGACTCTGCTCTGTATTTTATCACCCTTGTCAGCTCCAGGTCTCCAAGGTCACGGCAGAACCTGGCTGAATGGGAAAGGCAAGGGGTGAATCTAATCAGCCTTCATTTGGGTGAGAGGGGGGCAGACGTGAGTGATGGCTGCAGGACAGAACGGGGTATAATTTGACCGTTTCCTTGATGCTTGGGTAGGGTGGCTAAGGCTCCTGTAGCTTGTTTTGTTCTCGCACTCAGAGTCCTTTTACATAAAAGTGCTAAATTTATTTTATAGATTCAAGCCAAAATCTTGATGTAGGTTTAGAGGAACCCAAGAAATAAGCCTGAGTAGGTTGTTAAACAGGAAGAGACATGGGTATCCTGGAGAGTTGTGAAAGTTAATGTTCCTATTTCTGTACCCTGATCAAAATGCTCATTTGACTGGTTTCCATGCTGGCCCAGGCTGCTTCTTGATGATACCTTTATGCTTTCTTTCATGTTGTATATAGATTATTCTAGGCAGTAAGTCGCTGTCTTTCACATAGTCCAGGGTTCGGTGTGGTTTGTGGAAGAGGTTTTATTTGGAGGTTGAAATGACTCTTACAGTTAAGTACTAGAGCTTTCTTTGCTCTGAGTTTACAAGAATGACACATAGCCATGAGAAATCTTCAGTGATGATGATAAGCGGTTGGGTAAAGTGGCTATAAGATATACCCATAGATTAAAAAAAAACCAAACACTTGTAGCTGTAAAATTCAGACATCNACAGTTAAGTACTAGAGCTTTCTTTGCTCTGAGTTTACAAGAATGACACATAGCCATGAGAAATCTTCAGTGATGATGATAAGCGGTTGGGTAAAGTGGCTATAAGATATACCCATAGATTAAAAAAAAACCAAACACTTGTAGCTGTAAAGATTCAGACATCCTGGTGGATGAAGCTGGAGCTGATTATACAGAGTGAAGTAACCCAGAAAGAAAAACACCAATACAGTATACTTACACATATATATGGAATTTAGAAAGATGGTAATGATAAACCTGTACGCAAGACAGCAAAAGAGACACAGATGTATAGAACAGCCTCTTGGACTCTGTGGGAGAGGGAGAGGGTGGGATGATTTGGCAGAGTGGCAGTGTAACATGTATGATATATATGAAACAAATCGCCGGTCTAGGTTCGATGCAGGATGCAGGACGCTTGGGACTGATGCATGGGGATAATCCAGAAAGAACGTGTGGGGTGGGAGGGGGGGATGTGGGGGTCGGGATTGAAAAAAAAAAGATTCAGACATCCTTAGTAGTACCACAGTTATTAACTGGTGTCCAAGACTGACTGGGATTTTGTTTCTTTCTCCTCCCTGTAGGGTAGCTCTCAATGAGTAGCAAAATTGCCAGAAGGCAGACAGGAAGAGAAAAACTCAAGATGCCTGAAACAGTCCCCAGCCCGAATGATCAGTCCTAAATAACTGAGTTGACTAGCTGCATCATCCATCGTCAGGGTTGATTAGTAGGGATTAAGATTTGAGCACTGTTTTGTTCTCCTTTACTTTTTCACTGTTTCTACTTGGAAACAGTGTCGATGGAGTATTGGGAGGAAGGAGAAATTAAAGTTTCTTTAATTTAAAGGAAAACAGGAGCAGAATGCTGGTTAATTGATCTCTGTGGGACTCAGAAAGTAATTCTAAAAGACTCAGGGAGAAAGTAAAGTCACATTCTCCCCCATTTATCCACAGAGTAACTTTCTGCAGAACTTTCTGTCTCTGACGTTGCCGAAAGGGGGAAACAAACATCTGAGTAACCTGAGCGTGCTCTGGCTAAAGCTGCTGCTGAACATGTCCTTCGAAGAAGACGGGCAGCAGGTGATTCTGCGGCTGGACGGCTGTCTAGACCTGCTCACAGAGATGAGCAGATTCAAGCACAAGAGCAGCCTCTCCATCCCCCTTCTTATTTTTCATAACATCTGCTTCAGTCCTGCCAACAAGCCCAAGATCCTGGCTAACGGTGAGTCTTCTCCTTGTGCACTGCATGAATCCACTGATACATGGGCTTATCCACACAGTGTTCCATTCAGGTTAAAACAGAGTAGTTTTATAAACAGTCCACCTGGTGGTCATTCAGCACCAGCCATGTTCAAGGCTCTGCTGGAGGCGGAGGCTGTGGGAACAGATCTCACGTGAGTCCCGCCCTGCGTTCACGGGTCACCGCACGAGGGCCACACTGGGCTCAGGAGGCAGCTCCTGGGAGAGTTTGGGCCCCTCCTTCCCCTCGTCCCTCCTCCTGGTCTTCTGACTCTAGCGCCTTTGGGCAGGCACGGCCCCGCCCTTGGAGCCTTTCCTGACGGCCTGTCTGCATGGTTGGTCCTCCTCGTGCCTGTCTCTTGCCTCCCCCACCCTCTCTCTCTCTGCTTCCTTTCCCCGTTTTATTTTCCTCTGGAGAGTCACCACCAGCTGATACGCTGTGTGTTCAGTGTACATCCGTGCATTCCTCCTCTGTCCGCACTAGAGCAGAAGGTCTCACGGGTCAGGAGGTTTCTGTCTCTTTCGCTGTGTTTACCCGGGGCAGCTATGTTCATGCCCGTCATGAGCAGGCCCTCCGGGGGCACGTGAGATGGAGAGAGTGAGCAGGCTGCGGAGTTGAGGACCCGCGAGTGCATGGTGACAGGAGCCCCACAGCAACCTCACTCTCTGCCCTCGGGACAGATGGAGGTGAGGGTTGGTGAGGACTCAGAAATTCTGAAACAGGAGAAATGGAGCGTTCTGTTTCTGCAGCCACGCGCAGCATTCCTCCTCTGTCCGCACTAGAGCAGAAGGTCTCACGGGTCAGGAGGTTTCTGTCTCTTTCGCTGTGTTTACCCGGGGCAGCTATGTTCATGCCCGTCATGAGCAGGCCCTCCGGGGGCACGTGAGATGGAGAGAGTGAGCAGGCTGCGGAGTTGAGGACCCGCGAGTGCATGGTGACAGGAGCCCCACAGCAACCTCACTCTCTGCCCTCGGGACAGATGGAGGTGAGGGTTGGTGAGGACTCAGAAATTCTGAAACAGGAGAAATGGAGCGTTCTGTTTCTGCAGCCACGCGCTCTTCTTGTGAGGAGTGTGTGAATTTCAGGTTTTATGAAGGGACGTGTTATCATGAGAAAAAAAGAGGAGAAGTGGACTCTAGACCCCATGCATCCGATGCTGGATGCCAGGCCCTCGGGTGCTGCTTCTCTGGGTCCAGTTTCTTCATCTGCAAAAGAACCTCTCCTTTCCTGACTTTGGTAGAAATCAGTTTTAACACATAAACTGTCCAGCCCTGTCTATGGAATGTGGTAGGTGCTCCAGATGTATTAATTCTCTTTTTTTTTCATATCTTCCACTTAACTTTTCTTAGAAGTGTTTTTCTACAAAACACGGGATTTCCCAAGTGGAAAACTGATTACATTATTGTGTATAGTCATGATTCTATTTTTCTGATGATAATTATTGAATTGTTAGAAATTCAGGGAAAGATTTTAGAAGCTCAGCCAGCCTTTAACTTACCCGAATTAACCGTCATCTTCTTTCCCGGAGAGGGATCGACGAGAGTGTCGGTGGCTTTGTTTCCAGGTTTCTGCCCTCCTTCACTGTGTCCCCTTCTGTCCTCACGTTGCTGAAACGAGGGTGACAATAGGACCCTACCTCATGGGACACGAGAGCCTCTGGGAGGTGCCTGTTCCTGTTCCACGGTCGCCTATTAGCATCACCTTTCTCAGGATAAGTTTCTTCTTTGGAGACCAAAGACGTTTCTTTTTATTATTGAGAGGGTCAAGAAGAGCTGAAGGAGAGAAGCCTGCATCTTCCATTTCTGGATCACTCAGGATTTATTTTTAAGCATTTCCTTGCATCAGCAGTGTTCTCTCTCCTCCATGAGCTTGAAGAAGGGGCCTCCCCAGCCCCACAGATGTGAGATGAGGGGCCTCCAAGGTGGCTGGGAGGCAGTGACTGTGCAGTTTCTCCGTGGACGTGTCCCAGGTGCGGCCTCCATTTCCGCCTGGGTATCCAGAGGAAGGAAAGAGCTTGGCCGAGTCATGCGACTGGAACATCTTCCTGGCAAGGCCACGCGACTCTGATCAGCAGCAGCCAACATCCAGTTTAGGTTTAGGTGGTCTGGAGTGGAGTGGGCAGTGGGGCTTGACTGCTGTGTGAACAGATCCAGGGGGCGTCTTGTTTCCGGTCATGTCGGACCAGGTCTCCTCTGAGCAAAACAAAAACATGCCAGGTAAAATACATTAAAATTCACCTTAAAAAAATCAAATAACTGAAGATAGTGGGAAACTTCCAGGCCAGTTTTGATCGGCAGTCTGTGCCCAGGATGGTAAGAAGTCTGGAGAAGTCTCTTGCGCTCTAAGGACGTTGGCCAGCCATGTGCTCAGGCTTTGGTCCACAAGTGCCAAATGGGAAGGGGATGGTCCACGGGGACAGACTCTCTCGAGTCTTATGGGCCATCCTGTAGATACTGAGCTGGAATCTCAAAGAACTAACCTCTTAGAAAAAGGTAAAAATGAAAGTCGCTCAGTCAAGTCTGACTTTTTTTGACCTCAGGGACTATATAGTCCATGGAATTCTTCAGGCCAGAATATGGGAGTGGGTAGCCTTTCCCTTTTCCAGGGGACTCTTGATAACCCAGAGATCGAACCCACGTCTCCTTCATTGCAGGCAGATTCTTTACCAGCTGAGCCACAAAGGAAGAAGGTGAATCAGAATTAACCCACTCCAGTGTTCTTGCCTGGAGAATCTCAGGGACGGGGGAGCCTGGTGGGCTGCCGTCTATGAGGTCGCACAGAGTCAGACACGACTGAAGCGACTTAGCAGCAGCAGAGCCTCATCCAGGCAATGATAAAGAGAAACAGGTGCCACATAGACCTCCCCTCGCAGCTCTTCAGCCCAGAGACACACAGACAAGTGGCCCATGACCTTGGTGGGAGCTGCTTCTCAGTTGAACTGCCCTCTAACGGGCGGAGGACAGGTTCATCCTAGGCCTCAGGGAACCTCCACACAAACAGTTTTTAAAAAGCATCAGCCAATTCACAGTTAAAGATGACCAGGCATGTCAGGGAAATGGCAGCATGAAAGAGCAACAGCAACAGCAGGGGCAAAATACCAGCTTACCTGCCTGAATTGTGAAACACAGATTTGAAAACAACTTTACTGATGCTGCATTTAGATAAGTAAACAACAAGCTTGAAAGTATTTGCAGGGAATGAGAAAGTGAAAAATTTAAAGATGTGAAAAAAGAACCAAACAGAACTTCACTGTTGAGTATGATGTCAGCCCCTTACAGGTGTTTAAGTGCAAATTAATTAAGATACTCAATTTGTTTATCACACTTAGCTACAGGTGTCTATTGGCTATGTTATTAGACTGCAGGCATATAAATATTTCCATCTTGTGGGAAGTTCTGATGGACAGGAGACTGTTACAGAACTTCAATAGCCAAAGTTAAAAATTCAGTATACATGTCTAGCAGCAAGTTGGGTGTAGTGGAGGAGAAAATTTAAGCATTTCAAAAAAAAAAAAGAAAGAAAATTTAAGCATTCAAAGACAGATCAGGAAACAATTTCCAGAATGTAGCACAGAGAAGAATAAAGGGTTAAGGAAAAAAAAAAGGCTAAGTGACAGAGTGGACGTACTGGGGCAGTCTGATTGCATGTGCATTGAAGTCCTCACAGAAAAGGGCAAGTGAGAGAAAGTGTTTGAGGCAGCGATTCATTAAACATTTCAAGAACTGTTTTCATCAGACACTAATCCACAGATTCAGGAGACTCAGATAATTCCAAGCAGATGAGTAAAAATAAGAGATTACCTATATGTTTCTTTGAGAGTTCACATCATACTTCTGGGTTAAACTTAAAAATGTTTTATATGCTTTTTGTGTGTGTGCATGTTATATTTCACAGTAAAAAAAATTTTTTTTTTAATTGATCTACTTGCATTATCAGAGGGGGCACTACGTGAATTGTCCTGTATATGTACTTTCTTGTAAAAATGTAAGAGATAGTAACTGGTCAGAGGAGTTATATCAGCTTACATAGACCATGGGTTATATGTTCTGAGGGCTTGCTGCAAAGTGTGAAAATGCCCCTGGCTGGTACTCAGATGGAGAACACAGAACTCACCCTCCCATTTGATGCTGTTCCCTAAGAGTCTGCCACCCATCACCTCCCATGATGAATTTCATCATCTGAAATGACCTCCCATGATAAATTTCACCAGATAGCTATTTATGTAGGCTGGCTCCTGTAGGTTATGGGGCAGGAGAAGCAGAGAGCACAGAGCAGGTGGTCAAGCAGGAGTGGATGAGAGGCGGGAAGCTTGCAGCGCCCAAACCTCCCTTCCTCTCTGTCCCTTTACTGCATAGAGTTCACTTTATGGAGCAGCTTTTTATTTATTTTTTCCTATAGAAGATTTAAATTTCTTAAAATTTCTTTAAAAATTCTAGATAGGATCACTTAAACAGCATTCTTGTTTGCTTTCATTATGGTATCTTTCATCCAGCTAGAGTTTATTGAGCCCCTACAGTAGACTTGCACTGTGGATATTCGCCAGTGAGCAGATTCTACACAGACTCTGCCCTCAGTCATGCACAGGGAGAGAGTTCCCAATAAGTGTTTCAACCTTAAGAATGCATTGTGTCTTAAAAATCACTCGTTTTAGAGGGAAAATAATTTGATAGAGTTAAGTAATAAAATGGGTTCATGTATTGCTCTGAAACACTTGGACAGTCTCCTTGGGGCTAGATGTCTCTACTTTAAAAAAAGGAGGCTGCTGCAGATAATCTGTAAGTCTTGATTCCATATTCTGGCTAGCTTTGCTCAAAGAGGGTGTATCTTATATGTTGTTATATCTTTAAATAACCTCACATACCTACACACAAAAATACTTTTGAAATATTTAGTCCTTTCTTAAAAGGCTTAGCTACTATGGTATTTCTTGATTTTTTTTTCTTTATAGCAGCCCTTGCTATTGATATGTTCGTATAATGTCTTTACAATTTATCGTAAGAGCAAGTTCTGTTTTCCTGCATGTGTAGATGTCAGCTATGATCAAGAGGTGAGGTGAAGTGAAGTCTCTCAGTCGTGTCCGGTTCTTTGCGACCCCATAGACTGTAGCCTACCAGGCTCCTCTGTCCATGGGATTTTCCAGGCAATAGTGCTGGAGTGGACTGCCATTTCCTTCTCCAGGAGATCTTCCCAACCCAGGGCTCGAACCCGGGTCTCCCGCATTGTAGACAGACGCTTTAGCGTCTGAGCCACCTGTCAGCTATGATCAAAGAGTTCATTAATAAACTCATCATGTAATTGCTTATTTCTGCCCTGTCGTTGTCTTTAAAGGAGCGTGGCTTCATTGAATTAGGGACGAAAAAGTTAAGCATCCACGGCTTCTGTGGTTCTGCGCCTGTTCTAAAAATAGTTTGTTTTAGGGTTGTCCTCCACATATCACATGATGTAAAAGATTGTTTTTGCCAACTTTGTATGTATTGGATGGGTGAAAAGTGGGTATCTTTGACTAGTCTGAGATTTGAATACTACTGTCTGGTCCTGACCCTTTCTTTTTGTGTGTGTGTTTATTATTAGAGAAAGTGATTAGTGTGCTTGCTGCTTGTCTGGAAAGTGAGAATCAAAACGCTCAGAGGATTGGAGCAGCCGCACTGTGGGCTCTCATTCACAATTACCAGAAGGTCAGTTGTTAAAAGCATTGTCCCTGGGGGGCAAACACCAAGCTTCTCGGGAGGTCAGAGGAGTATCAGCAAGGAAAAAAAAAAAAGTCAAAGACAGTGTTGCCTTTGTGCGTTCAAACCATTAGTAAAGCACTGGTTGAAATCTCTCATGTTATCATTTCCATAGGAGGCGCCTCAGTCCCAAGTGTCTCTCTCGGGTGAATTCTCCTTTGTTAATAGAACTAGACTTGCCAGTATTCATGCAGTGTTAGTATGAATCGTTTTTCCTAAAAGATGTGTCCAGGAGAAATTCATCTTGACATCCAGCTAGACAGTGAATTTTTATCCAATTGTGGGATTCGCTTTTCTCCCAGACATGTCATAGCTGAGCTTTGAAATCAGCTCACTTCTCACAGAGCCAGCCCTGTGAGAATGGCAGGCAGGTTCTCTGGCCTCAGCTCTCCTGATGGCAGACATCTCACTCCTCAGAGAGATAGCTGCGTGTTGCTGGTGGCTAGGTGGTGACCAGCAAGTGGGTCCCTGAGTGGTGCTCAGGCAGCCGGCCGGCCCTGGTCAGCAGGCTGCCCTCCCTGCTGGCTGGGTCAGTGCACAGGGGAATAGAGGCCACTCTTGTCCCCAGCACCCCTGACCCCCAGGGCCCAGCACACGATCGGGCATTTTGGAGTCCCTCAGTAAATACGTGAGCAACTGACCAACTGCTCATATTCCATATTGTTGATCTGAAATCTGGGGTTTGAGGGAATAATGAAACACTGAAACTAAGATTGCATAGTTAAAGTAGCAAATTGAGATTGGGGGTTGGGGGGGAAGGAAAGGAAGAGCACGGGACAGCAGAGGAAGAACCTGGTTACATGGGGAGGGGAGTGGGGAGAACAGCAGGATGGACTGGCTTCTCTGGCTGCTTCCTTCTCTCCTGCAGTGTCTTGTTGAATACTGTAGTCCACAAGCACAGAGTTAGTCCTGTGCCGTCCTGGTTCTTAAGCACATGAGACTAAACGTGACTGATGGATGACTCTGTATTATCTCTAGGCAAAAACAACTTTGAAAAATCCATCAATAAAAAGAAGAGTGGAAGAAGCATATTCCTTAGCAAAGAAAAGTAAGTTTGATTATTAAAGAGATTATAGTTGAAATCTATACAGACTTCCCTGATTAATGAAATATTTGGACAGTTCACAGAAGAATGGCAGTTTCCTACACTGATTTTTACACTGACGTCTGAGGAGCTTTTTTGTGAAAGCATTGTGAGGAAGCAAACTCCTTTGTGAAGGCATTGTAAAGTGGGCCGGTATTTGATCCAAGCTTTTCACTGTAAATATTTTTTTTTCAGTAATAAAATGCTTTAATAGGTGAGAATATTTGAGACATAGTAGTTTCTTAAGACACGTCAGTGGTCTTTCTCTTGGTCATTTTTTTTTCTTATAGCAAATTTGTTTCTGCCATTGGCTACCACTGCTACAGTGTGTTCTCAGGTGATAAGAATTGGGCACAATTAAAATTGACCTTGAACAGAAAACTTTGATCCAACGTCAGGGAGCTGAATTACAGTCTTCTAAGAATAGATCCCATTATCCCTGCACCCACTCAGCCCTGTGATGTGATCATGGTATGAGGCAGGGTTTTCCTCTCAAAGGGCATTTTTCATTTTAAGTGACACCAGTTTTCAACAAGCTTTATTCTCTAAATCTTTTTTCTGTTAAGACACTGAACTGTGTCTTTCCTGTACTACTCTGTGTCTATTAGTTATTAATTTGTGTTTTTATAAAGGGTGATTTTTTTTTTTCTTTGGTAAGTGGTCAGTTGTGGGGTTTGGGGTTTTTTTCCCTAGCTGTGACCATAGGTTTCTGTTGGTAGTGAATAACTGAGTTATGTGTTAGGGATGGTACATAAAAAAGCATTTGGGCTTATAGGTCGTAAGTGTCCATTATGGGGCTATATTATTTTTTGTTTATATTCTTTGGCCAAACCATTACTAAAGATAAATTTTACAATGTCTTAATATTTAAAATGTATTTTAAATATTAAATTTTAAAATGTCCTTACAGTGCTAGCACATCGAGAATTGAAATAGAACTGGCAGCTATACACAGTTCTGTTCACAGAGGTTAGTGTGTGTGTCTGCTGCTCAGTGCAGTGCTGAAGTTTAATAAACTTGCTCTTCTGTGCTCTGATCTTTCTGTCTCAGCTTTCTCAGACTCAGAAGAAACCCCTCTAAGTGCCTATTATTTGAAATGTCTTGAAAATCTTGTGCAGCAGCTTAACTCTTCATGAACGCCCTGAGGTGCTCTGCCCCGAAGCAGGTGGCCGCTGCACAGGTGAGCCAACCTTGAAGCAAGTTGTATGTAGACCCATTCCCGAAGACATGCTAAGCCTCCGCAACAAAGATGTAGAGAGTCCTGGAAACACAAGCAGTTTTACCTTTTTCTATGCAATGTGTTTTGTAAAAATCTTATTTATCAATTATTTAATAAAATATTTTTAGTAACTGAAAATTGACTAACAATTTCTGCTTGCAGGCTTTTATCAGTCTCATGAATATAGATTTTAGGAATGGAAAGAAGACATTGTGTTCTGATGTTTTTTTAAAAAAACATTGTATGTAAAATTTGGCTCTTGTCAATACAAATTCTTATTTTTCAAAACATACACATCAGTGAATGGATATTTGTAGTAAATGTGTTTAGTTTGGTGGGTAGCTTACTTTTGCAATTTTTAGTAATATTAACTTCTTTGCATATGATTTATAAATGTGTTATATCTTATTATTTTCACCTTTCAACTTCTGAAATGCTGTGTAGTAAAAAAAAAAAAAGGAAGAGTGGAATGTATGGTCATTTACACCTGGATTCAAATTCTGTCTCAGCTCAGAACATCATGAAGAAAAAGAATGTGAAAAATCTAATAGGACCAACTCTGTTAAGTTCTCTGGAGATCACTCGTAACCAACATGTAGTTTCTAAACTCAGAACTCAAGGTCAGGAGTTCCCTGGTGGTCCACCCATCAGGACTTAGCACATCCAACCGCTGTGGCCTGGGTTCAGTCCCTGGTTGGGGAACTAAGATGCTGCAAGCTACATGCAGGGGGTAGAAAAAAGGAGAACTTCAGATGTAATCACTTTCAGCAGTTTTCCCGACACTTGTGAAATTAAGAAGAGAAAATTTTCTCCAAGAAAAGAAAAATAAAGCAGAAATACATAGATGTATGTGTGTATATACACATCTCTGTTTGTATACACACATATACCTCACATGTATGTGATTTGATGATGATGATTTAGTCACTAAGTTGTGTCTGACTCTTGCAACCCCATGGACTGTATAGCCTGCCAGGCTCCTCTGTTCATGGGAATTCTCCAGGCAAGAATACTGGAGTGGGTTGCCATTTCCTTCTCCATCACATGTACAAACATGCTCATTATTTAGGAAACTGTTTTCTAAATAAATTATGATTAACAAGAAAAAAAATTTTTTTTTTTTTACTAAGTGCTGATAGCAAATTGCTATCATTAATAAAATAAACCAAGTAATGTTATTTAAGCTGGAAGTGTGGGGACAAAATATATATTAAATATTGAGATAGAAGCAGATAAATTTGTAGTGTCTGAAAATTATTGATTAGAGATCTGAGAAGTCGATCTCGGAAGTTCAGAAGTTTCCAGGCAGCCCAAATTAATTTGAAGCAATGGACATGGCAGTATTCTGAAAAATTCTAAGAGCAGGAACCTTAGGAATTATTTCTTCCTTTTGCCTGGTTTCTTATATTTATGTCATTTTGGGGGTATTACCTTTTAAGTCCTCACTGATGAATGATAAAATGGGTTTCTTTGTAACTTCATTTAAGAACTTCTTCCAGTGTGTCAGGCACTATTCTCAGAATGTTTATTATTTAATCTGTCTTCCTCTAAAATACTGCCATTGTTGCTAGGTTGGAGGTGAGTGAACGGAGTCAGCTTGGTGGCTCGTCTGTGGCTGATGGAGAGTGCAGGTGAGGTTGGAGCCCAGGATAACTGTTGACTAGCCTGGGAGTTCCAACCACTGTGCTCTGCTCCCCCTGCTTCTTTTCCCCCTCATTGATATCCCTGTCTTTGTGTTTGGGTCTTATAGATAACTTCCATTTTTTCTACAAAAGTTGGGTTTCTTCAGGGAAGTCATCACTTCCTTTATGGTTCACTGGTTGGTTGAGTCACATCTCAGAGTGTGCTTTGCCTCATGTCCTTGGAATCTGAGAGAACTGTAATTGATTGTATTCTCTTAGCAGTTCAGGGTAGTACAGTGCCATGGGGGGATTTGTGACCCCGCAGGGACATTACAGAAGGGCCACCACCCTGGAAAGTGGGAGGGAGGTCCTGGCTTCAGAACGCATCCAAGCTGTGAACCTTGGGGGCATGTGGTGTTCCAGGGCCTTGGTGGCTCGCCTGCCTATCTTTGTCTCTTCAGCTTGTGTCCAGCCAACCTGTGGGGAAGCTATTAAGCAGACGGTCCCTGAGGTCACTGGCCCGCTGTTTCAGCAGCCACTGTGGCTCTACCTTGAGGACCCAGCAGCATCAGAATCCCCCAGGATGCCTTGAAATGCAGATGCCTGGGCCACCTGAACCATAGTCTTAGGCCTGTGTCTGGAACGGTTAGCAAACTGGCCAGGTGATCTTGATCCTAATCATAGCTTGAGAACCGCTGATTAATCCCTCAGCTTTACAGATGCCTTAACATCACTCAGTCACTTAGTGAGGAAGTCGGGGCTTGAGTTTGGGTCTCTTGCCTGCGAGCCAGGTGTTCCTCCCATCACACGTCCCTCATTTAGGCAGCGGTCCAGTGCACAACAGGGTTGTAGGGTGGGGTACTAGCTCATGCCTCCTTGTCTCGACTCCCATTTCCTGGCCATTTTGTTGGAGGGGGTTAGTGTGTGTAACTGCTAAGAATGAGCTCAGAGACTGTGCCATGTTAACCACAACAGGCCGACGCTGATCCTGAGGTGTCTGTGTTCTAGACCTTGAGCCCTCTGGGGGAAAAGGTGGCCCCCGGTTTTGAAAACAGAGGAAACAAGTTGAATAATTAGCTGATCTAGTTGAAGCCCTTCCACACTCTTCCAAAAATTGCTTTCAGGAGTGAATAACTGGATGTTCTTTTCTTTGGTATTCTGTAAATAAGGGAATGAAAGATGGAATTTGCGGGTTTAACTGCAGGTCACCAGTTTCCCTTTGGAGTGCTGAATGCATTCATTATCTGTAGTAATTTTCCATTGTCAGTCTTTGTGACCTCACCTGTCTACTCCTGTCTCCTGAGATCTGCCTGACCTCTCATGTTTCTCATATCTGGCAGATTGATGGATAAGAATAACAGTTGCTCTTGTCATATGAGGTATGTCCACGGTTCTTTCGGCAAATGAGAAAGTGTGGCGCAGTGGTTCAGGGCCTAGAGCTCTTGAGTGTAGGGACCGGGGCCAGCCTGGCCTCACCCCACATGGCTGTGGGCCTGGGGATAGCCTGCTGCTTCTGCTGTCCTTGGGGATATGGACACCCACCTTGTAAAGTCAGGGAGAATACTGAGTGCCTGGTCCTCCCTGTACGTACGTGATTGTCTCTTGGACATTATCAGTGATTGATTATTCTTATGATCTCAACTATCTTTCATTAAAACATTAACATTTTTGTGTCCTTGCAATACTTCTGTCCCTTTCCAGATATGCTGGAAAGTGAGTTTTACTTAGAACTACATTCCCTCCCATTTCTGGTGGAGGCTCATGTCCACAGTCCTGTGGTCACTAATGGCAGACACTGAGCAAGTCATCAGGGAGAACTAAGTCTTGTAAAGCATTGCATAGAGGTACTTTATTCACCTGGGTGACTTGATGCCTCTTGCTCTTTGGCCCATCAAGTTGTGTTGATTGATGTCAGTTGGTGAAATATTGCTCTTTCTCCATTTGAATTGTGAAAATGGAAAACACAAGAAATTATAACCTTAGCAGCCAAAAGAAAATCTTAGCCTAAAGAACCCATCAGTTTGGGAGCTGAGTTTTCCTCTGGCCACTTGTTGACCTCATGATTCAAGCAGTTAGGGAAATGGATGACAGAAGACCGTTGTTTTGGGGAGTTAGGAGACTTAGTTTCAGGAAATTTAGAGTTTATTCTTAAGTCAGAAGTTATTCATCCCTAGATGTTCCTTTTAAAACTCAAGTAACAAGTCACCTGGTTCCAAGTGAAATGGGTATGCTGAGCTGAGTAGGTAGACCCTGAAGCTCAGAATATACGGAAGACCAAGCCAAGACCTGGGTCCTGAGGCTTGGTAGTGAGATGCGAAGAGCTCAGCGTGATCCCATTTCAGATGTTCTCAACAACGTCCATTTTTGTGTTTCATTCACTCCTGCCTTTGGGAAGTCTGCCTGAAAAAAGAAATTTGCTCTTTTAAAGTGCTCCGTATTGTGATGTTCCATAAATTTCTCTTAATCCAAGAGAAATTTGTGTGTGTGAATGTAGACTGCAAGGAAAATTCTTTCATGCGTTTCTCCATTTCCAACAATGTCACTTTCCCTGTGGCTTGCCCTGTGGCTTGCCCGTGGCTGTGCCTTTGGAGGAGCGTCTGTGTCTCTTTCCATTCATTCATGTAGGCAGCAATGCTCGGTGATCTGGTAGCAGATTGCCTGCATTCTGGGCACATTCTGGAAGCATGAATTCCTCAGATCCTCTGTTAGAACATTCTTCCCTTGGCTTCCCCTGGAAAGAAACAGATTATAAAGTGGAAAACTATTTTTAATCATTTTCTGATGATATTTGTAAAGCTTGAGTTGCAGAGAATCAATTTATGGATATGGTACCTCAAAGCTTACCTCTTGTATCTGTTAGGAAAAGCCATGATTGCTTTCTGCAGAGTAGAAAGCCGAAAATGATAATGGCTTCAGTAAGAGAAGAGTTTATTTTCTTGTTCTTTTTGTTTTTTTGTTCCCACATCCAGGAAGCCCCCCTCACCCCCCTCTTCCCACTGGAACGCTGTCTTTGGGTACCAGTATCTCCAGTCTCAAGTGCCCATTCTTCTCTGGTGCGTTTTTCCTCCAGCAAGTTATCCTGTGGACATCTGGAAGGAAAGACCTCCCCCGGCTGTCTATTGCCCTTTCAGCAGCCTCATCAACTCCCCTTTTATCCTCTTCATGTTCTCTGGCTTGCTCCTCCGTGCCCTTTCTCTTCCTGCCTCTTGGTTTAATTCTTCAACTTTCCTCCACCAGTGTGCCTCCACCCACCTTTCTTTTCTACTTCTGCCTGCTTTCAAAGGCCAAGATCAAAGGTCACCTCTCCCGTGAAGCTGTGGCAGATTCCCCAACTGGCAAGAAGTCTTTACTCTTTTGAGTTTCCGCATCAATTTTAGTCGAATTTTTTTTTTAACTTTTATATCACTTAGCCCTTTTCCCTTTGTATTATACTCATTTGCATAAAGTCATTTTCCCCACCATCTGCTTCAAAACATGACTTCTGACAGCTTGAGACTCCCTGCCTCCGACAGTGCTTCACAAAGCAAGTGTTCAGTTTATATTGATTTACTTGAATATAATGGATGGATGGATATGGAAAATACTTTATTAGTAAAAGCTGTTGAATTTCATCATGTAAGTTAGGCTAAAATTCTGTTGACTTTGTCAAAATAGGCATTATTTTAAGCTTTTGTGAGAGTAAGTTTTTGTTAGGTGTTTAAAGAATGAAAGCAAAAAACACTGCTTAAAAACACTTTAAAATCTGTAGAATTTTTTTTTTTTTAGTTTTGTAGAGAAAGAATAAAACCCCAATATTTTAGATATGATTTGAAAGTATAACTGGCACTGACATGAAACAGAGATTCTGATCTAAACGGTCAAGTCCCATTACTTACGAGGAATCTTATTTAGGCTATTCTTTTTGGGAGGCAGGATGTAGGTATCAACTTTTTGCAAAGGGAACCTTCAGTTCGAAAGTTACATAAGCTGTAGCTCCAGCAGTGTGGAAAGAACAGAAGAAGCCAGTTTGCATCTCCCATGGTGTGTACAAAGCACAAACCAACAGATAAGCTGTTGGCTTCCTTCCAGTTTGCTTCTCCTGCCCACATTTTGGCAGCAGCAGGCAGGCACTGTGAGAACCTTTGACTAAAATAAACGTGACACTGCTTTGCACAGAAAGGGAGGAGAGGGCAGTGGCAACGGCTGAAAGGAAACTTTTAATAGTTTGACTTAAAATGGGGGGAAATGCTTTTTTGGTTGATACCACTGCAATAGGGAATGAAGTCTGGGATTGCTTCGCTTTATGTTTTTCATGTGTATTTTCTATCCCCAGCTGAAAATACACAGTTCCGTTTGCAAGGTGAGGATAATACTGTAGTGCCTGCATATTTTACCCAAATGGGGAAGTTTTAAGTATGCAGAGACTAACTGAAAACTGATAGATCCAATGCATACGACATTTACTCTGAATAAAAGATTTGAAGTTGTTAAGGAGATGGGGGCTGGTATTAACCACAGTGCTGAGCTCTCAGGACTGCGGGTCCACCTTCCCCAGTTCATTCCCAGTTGGAGAGGGAGCAAGGTGAGCGAACCTTGGTGTCACAGGGCAGCTATTGGAACCGCTGTGTGCAGCGGGTAGTGGTGTCTTGACTCGGGAGAAGATTGCATGTTCTCGCCTCTACCAGCCATCGCCTTGAGCGAAGCAGTGCCTGCCTCTCTGTGCAGATCTCTAGGCTGAGGGTGCTTCCAAGCAAACTCGAGGCTGCAACACAGAGCGCCTGTGCTGCCAGGGAGTTGGTCTCTCTGATGCCCATCAGGCCCTCCTGTGCCCTGACACTCAGATCCCCAGGCCTGGTCATGCTGTCATGGAAGTGTCTCTTCCTCACACTGCTTCTCACTGACCAGCAGTGGTTTTTGGCTTGGGGATGACTGTGAATGATGGGTGCCCCAGAGACTCCATTCTCCAGGCCTTGAGCCGACCGGGCCTCTACAGATAAGGCCTGGCCTTTCACTGTGAGTAGTCTCCTGCTATTCCTTTGGGAAAATGAGCTCATCCACCAAATATTGAATAACAAGACATTTGAGAACTATGACCACTTTAGAAGGAAAATCACATGATGAAAATACATTTTTCAAATCGGCAGCAATGTCAAAACAGATGAGCCAGGAATTTTAAATTAGCCAAATAAATACATTGAAAGAAATAAGAAATTAAAAATAAAAGATCTACATGAGGAAACATGAAAAAGGTACAAAAATATGTACAATGGATATGAAAGTTTGGAAGACAACAATGGGTAGGACAAGTGGTAACATGGGTCCAACTGAAGATGAATTAATCGGAAAACATGACAGGAAATTTTTGAGAAAGAAGAAAACAACAGTGACTCGGAAATAGAAGGTAAAATATAAACACTAGGAGATGTGGAGGCTAAAAGTAGAAGTGCTCACATCTGAATGGCAGAAGTCTAAAAAATGGAGAAAATAAGTCCTTGAAGAAATGTGGACATAACTTTCCTAATACTAAAAAGAGACAATAAAGTTTGTACTTAAACAGCCCATAGAAAACTGAAAAAGAGAAGAAAAAATATACATATATTATACACTCATTGTGAAAATCTAAGAATGTCAAAGACAAAAAGCCCCTAAACAACCCAATAGAAAGGATAATAACCCCAAACTGGAAACAACCTAAATGCCCATCAATAAGAATAAGTTAAAAAATATTGTACTATATTTATGGAACGAAATACTGCCCAGCAATGAAAAATAACAATACCAATAACCACAACATCATGAATAAATGTCAAAACATTAAATTGGGCAAAAAAAAAAAAGCCTGACGCAGTGTACTGGATGATTCTACTTACATGAAATCAAATGATAGGTAAACCCAACCTCTGGTGGCAGAAGTTTATAGTAACAATAATCTTTTGTCTTGTGTTAACTTAAAAGACAAAGCAATCATCCTGGCTCTGTGTCTTGATCTACAGCATATTATCCCTTGATCTAGGTTGGTTAACATGCATATGTAAAAAAAAAGTCTTAAAGATATACATGTTATTGTATGCATATTATACATATAATAAGACACCTGAAAGAAGGAAAGTTATATTTAAATAATATAAAGAAGAGTAAAGCAAGTAAAAGAATGCTATATTGCTATTGTGAGGGGAATGCAGGTATCAATTATTGTTTTTAGTGAGGATGAAAAAAGCAGTGACAAATTGAAGGAATAAGATGACAGAACCTTATATAAATATATCAATAAAAGTAAATGGGTTAAACTCAAGTGAAAGACAAACTTGAAAGATTGTATGATGAAATCTAAGTATATGCTATCTATAAGGATGAAGTAAGGATAAAAAAGCAAATGTAGCAAAAATAAAATGGATACTAATGTGAAATGAAATTGACCTTAAGAAAAAACATACAGATAAATATTTTGAGGTTATTTTGTTAGCTATATGTATGTTAAAATTGCCACATCTTCTTAAAGCATAGAATCTTTTATCATGAAAAAGGTCACTATAATGATAAAAGATTCTATGCTTTAAGAAGATGTGGCAATTTTAACATACATATTGCTAACAAAATAACCTCAAAATATTTGAATCCCAAAGTGACAGAACAACAAGGATGAAATGATGAATCTGTTATTGCAAGAATAGCTTTATATCCATGCTGTTGATTTCTGAAAAGTTTTAGTAGGCAGTAACTCAAAAAAAATATAGAAAATCTGAATAATACAATTGATAAACTTGATCTAGTGGATATTTACAGATTTCTGCAACCAAAAATTAAACACATTTTCCCCTTAATCCATGTAAAGCATTTAGTTATTCAAGTATCAGGCAACAAAGCCCTCAATAAATTTCAGAGAATAAGTTCATATTGCATGAGCTCTTACCATTTTGTAATTGAGTTAAATTTTAATAAAACAAGAAGAATGTATACCTGGAAATTAAAAACTTCTAAGTAACTGACAATGAAAAAAAACCACAATGGAAAGTTACTGAATGATAATGAAAACTCTACAGGAAAGAACTATGGGATGCAGCAAAAGTGAAAGTCTCTCACATTTTTTAATCCTTTAGAAAATTTTTGCTTTAGATCTGTCTAGAAGAAGGCAGCCTCAAAATGATAAGCTGTGTGCCTGTCTTAAGAATTAGAAAACTAATGACAGAATAAACCTAAATTAAGTTGAAGAGATAATAAAGAAACAAGAGCAGAAGGTAGTGAGATAGAATCAAAGATATTACAAAACAGAAGACAAAGCAAAAACTGGTTCTTCGAAGAAAATAGTAGACGAATTTCTGCCATAAATGATCAACTGAAAAAGCAAAAGAAATGGTGTAATGAATATAAAGGGGGACATAATACAGATAAAGTAGCATGAAGAGTTACTACAAAATATCAGCAATTCTGTACCAGCAAATTTAAAAGCATAAACTGACAAATTCTTGGAAAGATATCATTCACTAGAATTGACCTAAAAAAGAATAGACTTCAATAATTTTGTAGCTAATAAAGAAATTGAAGTAGTGATTATAATTGTCCCATAAAGAAAACACAAGACTAATGGTCTCAGGCACATTTTAACAAACATTCCAAGGGCAATCCCAATTTTATTCAAGCTCTTTGCAAGAGTGATGGGAAAAGAGGGAAGAATGCCCAAGGAGGGAAGAATGCGTCATTCTATGAAGCCAGTATAACGGATACCTAAACCAAACCAGGAAAATATGAGAACGGAAAAGCATAGGCCCGCTTATCTCATGAATAGAGACAAACATCCTAAACAATATTACTAGCATCAAGTAGACTATATATAATATATATATATATATATATATATATAAAAGATATCTATATGCTTCTCTTCACTGATGTAGAAAAAGTACTTGATAATATTCTACTTAATGGCAGACTCTCTTAGTGAATCAGAAATAGAAGGCAATATGTTAAACAATAAGGAGTATATTTAAAAAACATAGAGCACCATCATTCTAAATGGAGGAACAGTAGACGTACAGTTGGCCTGCTGTATCCACAGTTCTGCACCTTGGATTCAACCAACTGCAGAGTAAAAATACTAGGGAAAAAATTCCAGAAAATCCCCAAAGCAGACCTGGTTTTGCCACACACTAGCAATGATTGGAGAAGGAACTGGCATCCCACTCCAGTGTTCTTGCCTGGAGAATCCCAGGGACGGGGGAGCCTGGTGGGCTGCCATCTATGGGGTCGCACAGAGTCAGACAGGACTGAAGCGACTTAGCAGGAGCAGCAATGATTTACATTGTATTTACAGGCTTCCTTGGTGGCTCAGATGATAAAGCACCTGTCTGCAATGGGGGAGACCCAAGTTCGATCCCTGCGTTGGGAAGATCTGGAGAAGGAAATGGCAGCCCACTCCAGTACTCTTGCCTGGAAAATTCCATGGACGGAGGAGCCTGGTGGGTTACAGTCCATGGGGTTGCAAAGAGTAGGACCCGACTGAGAGACTTCATTTTCACTTTGCATTGGGTGTCCTGCGTAATCTGGAGATGGTTTAAAGTGAGGGGGGGATGTCCATAGGTTATATGGAATACTGCCCCATCTTAGAGATATGTGTATCAGCAGATTTTGGTATTTGTGTGGGTCCTAGAGCCAATTCCTTGTGGTTTTCGAGGAGTGATATTCCCTTGAAATTATTCCCACAAATGGGTGTTCTGAATGATAGCGACTGAGTTTCATGCAGATGGCTGGCTTCAGCAGCCAGTTAGTCATGTGAATAAGGAGCCTTCACATGAGTCCTGCACTCAGCCACTGCATCCCCCTTCAGCCTTTCCATCGTCCCACCTGAGGCCCCAGATGTCCCGGTAGCTGAAGAACTGTCAATGCTGTGCTTCCTCTGAGTCCCAGTCCTTGGATTCCTGACCACCAAAATGGTGGCTGCTTCATATCATTAAATGTAAGTTCTTCTCAAACTGATGAAAGTGAAAGCATTAGTTACTTAGTTGTGTCCGACTCTTTGGGGCCCCATGGATTGTAGACTGCCAGGTTGCTCTGTCTGTGGAATTCTCCAGGCAAGAATACTGGAATGGATTCTCCAGGGGATCTTCCTCCTGATGCAGGGATTGAACCCAGGTCCTCCCGCATTGCAGGGAGATCCATTACCTTCTGAGCTACCAGGGAAACCCTCTCAAATTGATGGATAGGTTTAATTGCACCCAGAATTTCAACAGAGTATTCCTGGTACAATTTGATGAGTTTATTCTGAAGTCTACAAGAAAGAATAATGAGATAGCCAGGACGTTTTTAAAGATCAATAGCAGGAGGAGGGAATTTACCTTATTACCAAGCAGCAGAATTTCACATGAAATAACAGTAATTAAAACTGTTTGACATGGTGCAAAGATAAGCAAAACATATTTATGGAAGTTTGGTATATGTCCAAAGTGGCATGACAGATAATGGAGAAAGGAGGGACAGTTTGATTAACAGGAGAAGATAAAGTGTTATCCATATGGGAAAAGATGAAGTTGGATTCCTTCTCTGTAACATATGTAAAAACTGCAAATAATTAAGGACTGATATGTCAAAGATAAAACATGAACACCCTTTAGACCTGGGGCTAGGAAAGAAGTTTTTCCTACTAGTTTTTAAAAAGCATTGAATGTAAGAAGATAAGTTTTAATAAATAAAAATTAACTTTATTAATTAAAACAAAAAGAAATTGAAAATGTAAATTATAAACAAGAAGGAAATATTTTCACCATATGCTACTGACTGGAGAAGGAAATGGCAACCCACTCCAGTATTCTTGACTGGGAAATCCCATGGACCGAGGAGCCTGGTGGGCCACAGACAATGGGACCACAAAAGAGATGGATATGATTAGTGATTAAACAACAACAAATGCTACTGACAGTGGACTAATATCAGTGATATATAAGTAACTTCTACAAATCAGTGAGTAGAACCCAAACAGGCCTGTGGAAAGTAGACACAAATCATGAGCAGGCATTTCAAAGAAAAGTTCATATGCCCAATACACATATGAAAAGATCTTCAATATCATTTTCATTTAGAGAAGTAGAAATTAAGACCACAATCAGACTGACAAAAGTAAAGAACTCTCACAAATAACAAATATTGGCAAGGATATAAATCCACAGGAGTTTTTAATACATTGTTAGGGGAAGTATAAGTAAGTACAACCACACAACAAAAATATTTTGGCATTTGGGGAAGCAGGATCAAGTCAGCAGAGTAGACCTTGAGCCTACCTGCTCCCATGAACACACCAAAACTACAGCTGCATGTAGAGCAACTCTGAGAACAACCTGAAGACTAGCAGAATGGCTGTTTAACAATGAAGGCTATAAAGAAAAAACATAGTGAGACAAGGGGGAAGAGAAGCCATCTGGTTAGGATCCATAGCCCTGTGGGTGACCCAGAAGAGGAGGGCAAAGTTACAAACTTGTGGAGCCTCCCTAAGGAGCAGGGGTTTCAGCCCCACATTGGACACCTTCACCCAGGGGTCCAGCACCAGGAAGTTGAGCCTCCTTGGCTGGTTTTAGAAACCAGATGGGCTTACCAGAGGGCTGTAGGAAACCAAGACTCGACTCGTAGAGTGTGTACCCAGATTTTCTTGCTGCTGGTTCCAGCACAGAGGCATCAGTCTGAAAAGTGGCTGGTGCTCTGCACCAGTGTACTGAGACCACCATGGCATACCCCCCAGGCCACACGGGGCTCTAGCTGCCAGCGTACCCTAGGAGAGAAGATGCAGCTCACACTGGACTGTGGCCCCAACTCCTCCAGCTTCAGCCATGGCTCATACCTGATACTGACTGTGGCTACCACACCCCACGCCAACCCACCGTCACCAAAGTGACAACCCCAGCACATCCTGGAAAAGGCCTTGGCCTAAATAAAACCCCAGGAAAAAAGCCCTAATGAAATGGAGATGATTGATTGGCCTGAAAAAAGAGTTCAAAACATTGCTTACTGAACATGGAGGAAGAGGAGTACAGTGAAAACTTCAAGAATTAGAAAATATAAGAAAAATAAGAACTGAAGACTACAGTAATTGAAATTTAAAATACACTAGATGGAATTGCCAACAAAGGCCCGTCTAGTCAAAGGATGGTTTTTCTGGTAGTCATGTATGGATATGAGAGTTGGACTATAAAGAAAGCTGAGCACTGAAGAATTGATGCTTTTGAACTGTGGTGTTGAAAAAGACTCTTGAGAGTCCCTTGGGCTGCAAGGAGATCCAACCAGTCCATCCTAAAGGAAATCATTCCTGAATGTTCATTGGAAGGACTGAGGCTGAAGCTGAAACTCCAATACTTTGGCCACCTTATGCGAAGAACTGACTCATTTGAAAAGACTCTGATGCTAGGAAGGATTGAAGGTGGGAGGAGAAGGAGATGACAAAGCATGAGATGGTTGGATGGCATCACCGACTTGATGATGAGTTTCATCATCATGATGGCAACTTGACTTGAGTTTGAGAAAGCTCCGGCAGTTGGTGATGGGCAGGGAAGCCTGGAGTGCTGCAGTCCTTGGAGACACAAAGAGTTGGATACTACTGAGTAACTGAACTGAAATGAGATGAAATTAATGGCAGATTAGGTGACAAAGAAAAATGCATAAGCAACTGGGTGACAGAATAGTGGAAATCACCCAGTCAAAATAGCATAAGAAAACAACCAATCTTTCTGGGACCTCTTGGGATAACATCAAGCATACTAACATTTACATTTAGGGATCCAATAAGGATAAGAGAGAGAGAAAGGAGTGTTGGGGGCCAGCATGAGGAATCCCACTCATGACAGAGTCACGAGGCACACTCAGATGGCAGAGCAATCTGAGTCATCGGATTTCTCCCTGGTTTTTCCTGAGCATGTGCCCCAATAATAAAAATTTGTTCTGTATTTGTCTGTTTCTCCACTGTTCTCTGCCAGTTTCTTGGAAAGAATTAATTCAGAGCTTTAGCTTCCTGAATTTAAAGGAGTGTTGCAGCCCTACCTCCCTTTGCTAATGCTCTATCCTACCTAAACAGGTTCCCCTGACCTTTTACAAGCTTGCAACCCCCAGCTGTGAGGGGCAAAAGGACCTTGAAGTGTATTAAGTTACAAACCTTTTCTAAGAGCCAAAGCCTTACAGATTTCACTGTTGCCTCCATGACTGCTGCCAGACCTCCTTATCTGCACCTGGAAGTTTCTGCCATACAAACAATATTTGGGAATAGATATGTAGTAGTTTTTTGATGTTAGCAACACTAGGCTTTTGAGTTAATTGTTTCTCTTATAAATCATTTGTGCTCTTTGCTTGCTGTGTCCTTGCTATGTAAGAATGCAACTTTGTTTAGTGCCTCCCGAGAATTGCGCCAGACCTTGGAAAAAATAACACTTAGAAGAGCTGTAAATTGTTGAATTGGCCTTTTGGCTGGAAGATGATGTAAATTACCTAAGACTTGTGTATACAATTAGGTATGCAGAGACTAAGCCTGCTCTCGATGAGTCAGGACTGCTGTCATTGCCAAAATTTGTGAAACCCATTGATTTCATGGTATAAAAAAGGGCATGTGAAAAATAAAGTTTGGACCAGTTTCCTCGGGAACAGTTTTCTCAGAGCAGTCTGTCCGGACCAGTTTCCTCAGGAATAGTTTCTCAGAGCAGTCTTTCCCGACCAGTTTCTCTCGGGAACAGTTTCTCAGAGCGGTTTTTTTCCGGACGAGGTTTTCTCAGACCGGTTCTGCAGGCCGGTCTCTCCGACGACTCGCTCTCTTAGACTCATTCTTTAGGGACATCTGGCTCCCACACCTCTCTCTCTCTATCTCTCTGTCCTCTTGTACTTTAACTCCAGGCTGAATTCCCATCTGGAACGGGAGGCTCACCACATCTACTTACTTGCCCTGGCCATAAGTTCTGCAAGAAAAGAGGACCTACGGTGGGGCCCCCTTTAGAGATTCAAGCAGATAGATGCCGGTGGCCCACGTAGATGGTGCAAACCTCTTGTCTTGAGGTTTTATTGGCTTTCCCCGTAAACCAAGTTATTCAGCCTCCTATTTTCCCAGTAATTTCCTACTATTCTATCCTGTCCTGAGCTATCCTGTCCTATCCTATCCGCCTGCTCCATCCCACCTTTGAATATCCCTGGATCCACTGGGGCTGGACCCTGGGAAGGAGCAGATAATATTTTTGATGAAATAATGGCTGAAAACTTTCCTAACTGAAGAAGAAAACAGATATTGAGGTCTAGCAAAAGCCGCAAACCAGAAGGGAGTGGCATGATACATTTAAAATTCTGAAAGGAAAAAAAAATCTACAATAAGGATATTCTACTCAGCAAGATTATCATTCAAAATTGAAGGAGATATAGTTTCCCAGACAAGCCAAAGCTAAAAGAATTTATCACCACTAAATTAGCCTTACAAGAATATGTTAGAGTATTATTTAAGTAAAAGAAGGTCATAAGAAGAAATAATAAAATATATGAGTGAAAAAAACCTCAGTGGTAAAGGCAACTATCTAGTAAAGGCAGAGGATCAAACACTTAAGGATGCTTGGAGCTGGTGCACTGGGATGACCCAGGGAGATGGTATGGGGAGGGAGGAGGGAGGGGGGTTTAGGATTGGGAACACATATACACCCATGGCGGAGTCATGTTGATGTATGGCAAAACCAATACAGTATTGTAAAGTAAAATAAAGTTAAAAAAAAAAAAAGAATACAGGAGGGACATCCCTGGTGGTCAAGTGGTTGAGGCTCTGCACTTCCACTACAGGGAACACGGGTAACATGTTTACATGAGAACTAAGATTCCACATGCTATGCAGAATGACCAAAAGAAAAATAAAGGACAAAAATTATAAAAATCAACTGTAACTGCAATAAATAGAGAATACACAATGGAATCAAAAACAAAACTTTGGAGGGAGGGAGTAAAAAATGCAGTTTTTAGAAGGTCAGACTGTCAGTTCAGTTGTTCAGTCATGTCCGACTCTTTGCGACCCCATGAATCGCAGCATGCCAGGCCTCCCTGTCCATCACCAACTCTTGGAGTTCACTCAGACTCACATCTATCGAATCAGTGATGCCATCCAGCCATCTCATCCTCTGTCATCCCCTTTTCTTCCTGCCCCCAATCCCTCCCAGCATCAGAGTCTTTTCCAATGAGTCAACTCTTCACATGAGGTGGCCAGAGTACTGGAGTTTCAGCTTTAGCATCGTTCCTTCCAAAGAAATCCCCGGGCTGATCTCCTTCAGAATGGACTGGCTGGATCTCCTTGCTGTCCAAGGGACTCTCAAGAGTCTTCTCCAATACCACAGTTCAAAAGCATCAATTCTTTGGCGCTCAGCTTTCTTCACAGTCCATCTCTCATATCCATACATGACCACTGGAAAAACCATAGCCTTGCCTAGATGGACCTTTGTTGGCAAAGTAATGTCTGTGCTTTTGAATATGCTATCTAGGTTGGTCATAACTTTTCTTTCAAGGAGTAAGCGTCTTTTAATTTCATGACTGCAGTCACCATCTGCAGTGATTTTGGAGCCCCCCAAAAATAAAGTCTGACACTGTTTCCACTGTTTCCCCATCTATTTGCCATGAAGTGATGGGACCAGATGCCATGATCTTCGTTTTCTGAATGTTGAGCTTTAAGACAACTTTTTCACTCTCCTCTTTCACTTTCATCAAGAGGCTTTTTAGTTCCTCTTCACTTTCTGCCATAAGGGTGGTGTCATCTGCATATCTGAGGTTATTGATATTTCTCCCGGCAATCTTGATTCCAGCTTGTGTTTCACCAGATGCCATGATCTTCGTTTTCTGAATGTTGAGCTTTAAGACAACTTTTTCACTCTCCTCTTTCACTTTCATCAAGAGGCTTTTTAGTTCCTCTTCACTTTCTGCCATAAGGGTGGTGTCATCTGCATATCTGAGGTTATTGATATTTCTCCCGGCAATCTTGATTCCAGCTTGTGCTTCTTCCAGCCTAGCATTTCTCATGATGGACTCTGCATAGAAGTTAAATAAGCAAGGTGACAATATACAGCCTTGACGTACTCCTTTTCCTATTTGGAACCAGTCTGTTGTTCCATGTCCAGTTCTAACTGTTGTTTCCTGACCTGCATATAGGTTTCTCAAGAGGCAGGTCAGGTGGTCTGGTATTCCCATCTCTCTCAGAATTTTCCACAGTGTATTGTGATCCACACAGTCCAAGGCTTTGGCATAGTCAATAAAGCAGAAATAGATGTTTTTCTGGAACTCTCTTGCTTTTTTGATGATTCAGCAGATGTTGGCAATTTGATTGCTGGTTCCTCTGCCTTTTCTAAAACCAGCTTGAACATCTGGAAGTTCACGGTTCACATATTGCTGAAGCCTGGCTTGGAGAATTTTGAGCATTACTTTACTAGCATTACTTTACAGGCAAACTTATTAAAATGCTAATCTGACCCCAGCATCCTCCGCTCACCCTCATTTCTGAGACGGCTCGCCCATCTCTCCGCGTGCAGCCTGGGAGCAGGGCCCCACAGCTGGTTCAGGACCTGCACTCGGCTCGCCTCTCACTAGCTGGTGACCTTAGGTGCACAGGTTAACCACTCGGCCTGGCGTGCTATGATTCGTGGGGTTGCAAAGAGTCAGACACGACTGAGTGACTGAACTGAACTGAACTCAGTTTACTCAGCTATGAAATGGGTTGATGGTCAAGCCCGTGACACGCGTTATCAGCCCACTTGCACAGCATAGTCTGCTCTATTCCAAGCCTGAACATGTCAGGATTTTACTCATTCATGGAGTCCATCAGCCTGGCTTGGCCTCTGCCTGCCAAGCCTACTCTTTCTCCAGCCATTCATCAAATATTCAACTACCCCGTGAGGCCAAAACTCTGTGAGTCATGAACAAGCTGAGGGTCACTCCCCTCCGAACTCCAGGTGTGCAGAGATCCGAAAGGCAGCAGAGAATGCTTGTGCCGTGAAGGCGGGAAGCGTGGGGGTGCTGTTGGGAGTTGGGGGATCAGGGGAGCCTTCCTGTAGGAGGTGATATCCAAGCCACAACCCAGAAGGTCGGGAGGCATCTGCTGGGTGAAGGGAGGAAGGAGAAAGGGCCAAGCAGAGGGCACAGGTGCTAAAGGAGTAGCTTAGCTGCGGAAGCTGAGGGAGGATGGGCCCGGGGCGGGGTGGGGGCGCTGAGGAGAGAGGGCACTGGGAAGGCCGGCCGGACTCCAGGCAGAGAGGCCCTGCTGATGCTGGTGGGTTTCCATGCAGGAAACGGGGACTGGCACCCTCAGAGGGTCAGAAAAGTCCAGTCGATACACAGAGGAGGATGAATGGAAGGGGAGACTCCAGCCTCGGGAAGACAGTGTTTCCTGGGGCCAGGCACGGTGCTCAGCTCCCTACCTGACCACTACATTTCCTTCTCCCCAGAAGGAATGGAAGAGGAGCTCTTGTTACCCCACTTTCCAGATGAAGAAGCTGAGGCCCAGGTCACACAGCAGCAAGGCGGCAGGCCGCGGGGAGAAGACC
>SJXQ01012102.1:36797-76515 GCA_006408695.1 Aepyceros melampus
CCTGAACAAGCAGAGAGCGGGCCAGGGCTGCGGGGACAGGCTGCTTGGGACCTCGAGGCCAGGGGCAGGGTCCCAAGAGCCCTGGCTCCAGAACCGCAGGCCCTGGGGAGGCTCTTCTGTTCTGCTCGTTCAGCTCCATACGTTGAGACACTGCTATCTCCGCTCGGCCTCCTCAGCTGCAAAGTGGGCATGATGAGACCCTTGAGGATGAGCCAGAGAGGGGTAGGCACCCAGGAGGGTCCCCCTCCACTCCCCGCTTCAGGGCACCAACCCAACGTCAGGCACTGACAGTGGACGGCAGCCCCTGCCCTGCTGCTCCCTCGTAGGCTCGCTTCACTGCCCTCGTGGCTCGCGCTGAGGAGTCTCTCTTGTGCACACCGAGAAGACACGTGGAGGACGCTGTTCACGTGACAGGAAGGAGCCTCTCCTTGAGACCCAAGAGGAATGGCTCACTCAGGCTCACTCAGGATCAGGGTCCTCTGGACAAAGGCCGGTCAGGTGTGGGCGCTCCTTTCCCTCTTTGCTCTGGCTGCTGGGAAGCTCAGAGCCATGCACAGATTTGGTCATCCAGCCCTCTCTGTTTTCTAGCGCTCACTGGGAGGGGACAGTGAGGAGGGCCTTTCCACACATGCAGACGACTCATGGACACACACTTAGAACAAACGTTCCCTCGGGTATGTCTCATGTTGCTACATGTATTTACTCCTGGTTCCAATTCCCTTATCCTTTTTCTCCCCCAAATAAAAATATACATGGAACACTTCACATCCTGTCCTTCGAAGATAACGTTTATGGGAACATTTCGGTGAACATTCCTCCAGATGGGCGTGAAATGAAAGTATAATTTTACAAAAATGGGATTGCCTAATTGGCTTAACTACATGTCATGGATATAGCTTTTCATGTCGATGACGATAAATCCACATGACATATGGATTATCATGATTTATTTAGCTGGATCCCTATTTCTGTACATTTAGGTTATTTCTCATTTTGGCAATTACAAGGCAAGCTGCCATGGATTCCTGGTGCAATTATTTTTCCCATTTCTGCAATATTCTTCTGATGAAAAATTCTCAGAAATGATCTCTTACTTTTGGTTTTAGTCTGACAGTATTCTTTGCATATAATTTATTGACAAATCTTTTGGGGAACAAAAAGAAAAAAATATTCGTAATATAAAATAAATGATGGCATATTTATCCATTTATTGAAAACAACGGGATATTATTTAGCCATGAAAAGGAATGGGGCGCTGACACAGCTGCAGCACACTTGAGGCTTGCGAACGTGACGCCACGTGAAAGAAGCTCGTCCCCAAAACCATGTCCTGCCTGACTCCACTGACACAGAAGGCCACAGTAGGACATCTGTAAAGACAACATAGGTTAGTGGCTGCCTGGGCTGGGATGGGTGGGTTGGAGGGTGACAGCTAAAGGGTAATGGGCTTTCTTCAGAGGATGAAAATATTCAAAAATTAACAGGGTGATGTTTGCACAACTTGGTGAACACCATTCAATTGTACCATTGAATTATACAGTTTAATTGGGTAGATTGTGTGGTGCATATCTCAATAAAGCTGTTACAAGAACTAAAATAGAATACCTGAAATGACTGTGAACAGACCCTTTAGGGCCTGAGGGGAAGCAAAAATTCAGCTGGAGGACAGGGGACAAAAAAGATGCCATCATGGGGCTCCTTGTCCTGGGGAAGAAACCAGGAGGCATGTCCTGGCCCCCGGACCTAAGACAGAGATGCCTGCCCACTCACTCACTAAGTCGTGTCTGACTCTGCGACCCCTGGTCGGTGGCCCTCCAGGCTCCTCTGTCCGTGGGATTATCCCGGCAAGTACACTGAAGTGAGTTGCCATTTCCTCCTCCAGGGGATCTTCCCAACCCAGGGATCAGGCCTGCGTCTCCTGCTTGTCAGGCAGATTCGTTACCATCTGAGCCAGCAAGGGAGCCAACACAGAGGCCCTCTGAGGTCTAGGGGGACACAGGAGGTGCTCCCAGGCCTGCAGGTCCCCCTACAGTCCTACCTGTGTCCCAGCCCCATGTTCCCAAGCAGCTGGCTCCCAGCAGCTACAAAGGGCAGGAAGGCAGGCGGAGACCCCTCGGGTACCCACATCATCAATGATAGACGGCTCGAAGCTCTCTGATTACAACCACTTTTTCCCAGCAAACCTATTCCCCTCAAATGTGCTAGTAAAAGCCAAGAAGCAAGAAACTGAAAAGAGGAAGAGAGAGAGAGCCATCAGAGTTCGAAAAGCCGGGAAGGGAGGCAGGAGGCATCGGACCGGTCAGCACCCATTTCTCATTCCCACTGTATTGGGCTGGATCTTTGGGGTCATCTGGGGGGTGATGATCCCCAGGTGACTGCAAGTAAAGCCAATAATCTCACCACAGCTCCACAACAGTATCAGCCTCCGAATCCCTGGCAGAGAAACGGGCCACAGGGATTCTGCCATCTCTACCCCAGCAGCCGGGCCAGCGGGGAGGGTAGGTGGCCTGCACAAACTACCAGGAGGACCCCAACATCCAAAAATGTCCCTCCTCCCCGCTACCTTCCGAAAGGCCTTCTCCACCTCCCAGCCCATCCCCTGGGTGGTACACAGCCTTAGGGCCAGAAAGGGAAAGGGAAAGCGGCTCAGTCATGTCCGACCCTTTACACCCCACGGACTATACCGTCCACGGAATTCTCCAGGCCAGAACACTGGAGTGGGTTAGTTCCCTTCTCCAGGGGGTCTTCCAACCCAAGGATCAAACCCAGGTCTCCTGCATTGCAGGCGGACTCTTTACCAGCTGAGCCACCAGGGAAGCCCCTTGGAGTCAGGCCAGGGCTTAAATCCCATTTCCCAGTTTCAGGACCCTAAGCAAATGACTCTGTCTCTCTGAGCCTCAGTTTCCTCATCCGCAGCACGGACAGTGAGGGCCACAATCCACCTTCTGCTCATCTCCTCGAGGTGTGAAGAGCAATTGAGTCACCGGACAAGATAAAAGGAATGAAGGCCTCAGCTCCGGAATGCCAGCCTGACGGCCCCAGGATCCCTGTGGGCACACAGTAAACGCAGAGTCCTGAGGCCCCCTCAAAAGAGGAACGGCTCTTTGGATGCGGGTGGGGCCTGGGATCCTGTGTCTGGGAGAGTCACCCAGCCCTCCTGATGGGCGGGGAGGCAGGAGAGCCTCTGCCATACAAACTGACACAGTGTGGCCTCTCTGTGCAGAGAGGGGATCCGACAGTCAACCCTAGGGGGGCCGCTCTCACCAGGCCAGTACTTTCCTGCTCTGAGCCTCAGTTTCCTCACCTGTAAAATGGAAATCCACCTACCTGTCAGGATGTAAAGTACTCAGCATATAATGAGTCCTCAGTAAACAATACCTGCTATTTAATTATTTATTATTGAATACTATTATCAACCATTCAGATACCTTAGAACCTAAAAGCCATCATTTTTTTAAATTTTTCTATTTATTATCTCTCTGTTTATGGCTGTCCTGGTCTCTGCGGCTGCGCTGGCTTTTCTCTAGTTGTGGCGAGCGCCGGCTGCTCTCTGCTTGCAGTGCATGGGCTTCTCGTTTGTTGAGCACGGGCTCTAGGGTGCACAGCTTGGGGGCTGCGGCTCCCCGACTCTCGAGCACGGGCTCAGTAACCTCCCTGACTCTCGAGCACGGGCTCGGGGGCTCTGGCACTTGGGCTTAGGTGCTTCAAGGCGTGTTGGACCTTTCTGAACCCAGCGAAAGAACCCATCCGTGTCTCCTGCATTGGCAGGCAGATTCTTTACTGCCGAGCCACCAGGAAGCTCCTAAAGGCCATCATGTTTTAATGTTATTTGCCTAAAATTGTTTTCCATTTTTTTTTCTTCTTTCATTCAAGAAATGCAGGCTTTCTCAGTAACGCATGTTTGGTGTAAAACTTCAAGACATCTAAAAGTGTTAAATTCCACTACTTGTAGTTTGGAACATAGTTTTCCAGATATTTCTCTATAAGCCAGGGTAAACATACGGCTGACATCACACACACACAGAAACGGCTTCAAATAATACATCGCACGTTGTGCTTTCTTCCCCTTTCACGGCAGGACATTGATTATTGAATAAAAGGCTAAAACGTGTGCCATTCCGTGAGCATACTGTGACTTGTTTCGCTGGGCCTTTTTATGAGCATTTAGGTGGTTTCTGATTCCCACCCTTACAAACACGCCTGCAGTGCCTGTCTTTGGGCATTCCTCCTTGGAGCGTCAGGGAAGCGATGCTGGGTGGTCACCACAAACATGGTGCCAAAGGCCTAAACTCCATTTGTCTCATTTCAACCTCATCGCATCTCTGCCAGGCCGAACAGAGGGAAAGGCCCAGACGGGACTCGAGGTCCCTGCCGCCGCTCACACTGCCTGCCATCAAGCGGCAGGACTGAGACGGAGCCTGTAGTAGGCGGACTGCTTTGCTGGCCCCGAGCTTCGCTGCCTCCCCGGGTCCCTCCCCTTCTGCAGGTTGCTCCCATGCTGACCCTAGGCGTGGCCACATGATTTACTTCAGCCAATGAGACAAAAGCAAACCAGATGCAAGCTGAATCTTGCATGGTTCTGCTTCCTCCCTCAAACCCCTGTTCTGCCATGAGAACAAGCCTGGACTAGTCCACCAGAGAGTGAGCAAACGCATGAAGGATCACATCCAAAGTCATTCTCGACCAGCCAGCCGCCAGCCCATCTGCCAGCTGACCCAAGATATGTGAACAAGCCCTGCCAAGATTAGGCAGTCCAGCCCAGATCAGCAAATAGCATAGGTGACCTGCGGAGTCTTGAAAAACAATGAAGAGCTCTTATTTTAAGCACCTACATTTTGGTATGATTTGTTATGCAGCAATAGCTAACTGATACAGAGATACAGAGCCAAACTGAGAACTATCGTACCCTCTGTCTCCAAGACCCCACTGCCTTCGTTAGGGATCAAAGCCCTATATTTCATCTATATGTAACAGGCACTGTACTGATGGGTCTGGAGGTTAAGGAAGATATCGCTCTGCCACCGAGGAACTGACAGTCCAGTGAGCAAGAACCTCTAAGCAAGTGATTACTGTTCACAGTTAGGAACACGGGGCTCAGAAGGGGCTTAGGTTGATTATGGTCACACAGCACTTTAGTGACAAAGAGAAACCCCAGGCCTCCTGACCCTAAAACAGAGTTCCTGGGGCCCCTCGAACCCTCGAGCATCTCTGAATGCCAATAAAAACTGTGCCTAGATCCCAGCAACCTCAGAGAGAGCCTGTTTCCAATTTAGTGAGTCAAGCCAAAGTGCAGCAGTTTTCTGAGGATATTAACTGCAAATTTATATTTGAGGCCCTGTGTGCAGTTTTTTATGCATTCTTAAATACCAAAACATAATTACCAATGTCAATACATAATGTTTATTTCTTTCAGAACCGACATTTTAATTTTCCTGAGCAGGCGGGAAAAATGATATGCATAAAAATAATGACAAATATTAAAAGTTCTCCCAAATAAGGCACTGGGATCACCCGCGTAATCCTAAATTTAAATGCATTCATGATCACAGCCATATTAAAGGTCTGATAAGCCAAATTAAGTTCCATGTAAGCATAATTAATCTTCTTTTTCAATGAAGATATTACAAGGGCATTAATTTGAATCCCAAAGGCCTTTGAGAAATTGAATTAGATAGATAAATCAAATATTTGACCTTTTGCAGATAATTACTATTTTTTAAAAACTTCACAATGCAAATGAACAGCAAGTAAACCTTGGGTGTCACCCAGCCCGCCAAAATGAAGTTCATTATAAACATGCAGGTATTGCATTCTATTCACACTCCTCAGCTTTTTTATTTCAAATTTGGAAGCATCAATTCCAGCTGTGGGTCCTGGTGTTTATTAACAAATAATTGGATGGAATTGGCCAGTGCTGATTATGTCAAACTTGTGAATTATCTGGCATGATTCATAGGTCATTAAATTTCAAAAGACATAAATAGAGGTGCCAGAGTGGTGATCCCAGGGCCAGCGTTTAAGGAGGCTAAAGCTTATCCAGACGCACGACTCACTACCGGCAAGGTGCTTCGGTCACACCTGAATCAGGCTCCTGGGTCCCCAAGCAAGATGGAGAGATGGGTCGCCATCAGCCCATGGCGTTTCCCCTTAAGCTGCCTGGTGCCCCCCCCCCAAAAAACCAGGGAGCCCAGGACCAGATCGTGGTCCTGCAGCTCCTGGGCTGGGTGACACTGGGCCGTCTCTAGCCTCCGCCTCCTCAACAGTAAGGACACAGAATCTCACCAACAGTCAGGGCCCCTGGGAATGCGAAATGTGATGAAAGATTTGGAGTGCCAGTGCCTGAGGCACTTTGGAGTCAGCCTTGAAATCCTGGTGTCAATTCCCAGCCCTATTGGAGATCGGATCTCCTGAGTTTTCCAATCTGCAAAATGGGTCCCCGGCACTATGGAGATAATCCTAAGGTTCTCGGGAGGAAGGTTAGGCACCGTGCAGAGAGTAAGTGCTCCCTGAGGGTTGATTCAGAGTGCCGAGCTGCTCCCCCATACTCCCAAACAGAGACCAGCCATGTGCCTCGGCCTGCTCCCCAGTCCCAGAGTTCCACTGCTTGAAGCCAGAGTCTCACACGCTCCTTCCTAAAGACGGTTCCTTCAGCTTCTGGCACTGATCCCTGCGCCGAAAGAAATCCAAGCATGTCCTGCTGACGAGCTGACCTGTGAGCCATCCTGAGCGCTTCAAGTGGAGACTGCATTTAATCTTCTAGCCTTCCTACAAGGAAGGTGTATTGGCAGCCCCAGTTCACAGATGAGGACACTGAGACCCGGGGAGTTTCAGGCAGTCCCCCAGGTGGCAGCATGAGGGCTCACACCAGTGGCTGGCTCCAGCCTTCACCCTGTGAGAGCCGCCATCCAGCCCAGCCACACTGCGTGGCCACCCTGGCTGTCCGTCCTTAGTGGCCTGAACACAAAAATAGGAGCCCACGCCTCTCCATAAGCCAAAGCCTTTATGTCCATCAACCCACTCTCATCGATACCCCAGTGTCCTGGCTGGTCAGGCCTGCAGCTGGAGGGGACCATGATCATGTGACCCAAAGGAGCTGGCCTGAGAGTCTCCCTGGCCCCCGGCAGGGCCAACATTGTGGAAGGGTGTCTGCCTCATTTCTTTCTAAGACTGAGCTTGGCTCCAGCTAGAAGGGACAGAGCATCCTGAGTTCAGTCTAACTAGTGCTTCCCTGAGAAAAGTAGATTCGTGGCAAGAGATATGGTGTCAGTGGGACAGAGCAGAGTGACCTTCTTTCCCAGGGGGAACTGATGGCTTATCTTTAGAAGGGACATTTGAGCAGGATTTTGAAGGATGCATAAGAGTTCTCCAGGTGGAGGAGGGGAGAAAGGGCATTGTTAATGGAGAAAACAGCAAGGCAAAGACAGGAGGGTGCACAGAACACAGGCTGGAGGTCAAGGCACCGTCCACTGGGCTTGGTCATCACTGCTTGTGCGATGCTTCTGGTCCCAGACCCTCCTCAGCCCACAGGTGCTTGGCCTCACACGTGGGCCCAGAGGGGCTGGCAGGATGCAGAGCTGGGATGGAGGGATGAGCTCTTCCTGTAACACTATTTGCCATCATGTTCCAAGCTCTGCAGAGGCATCACTCAAGGGCCGTCCAGGAAAAGAAGATAGTGACATGTCAAGATCAGATAAGGAAGCTCCACCAAGCCCTCACCCTTCCCACAGCCTCAGTGAGGCCAGGCCAGAGGTCTCCGTTCCCAGGAGGTATTTACAGTGCAAGTCACTTAAACAGCTGGAAACATGTCTTCCCATCCTTATTACACTGGAGTTTTCTCTCTCTCTCTGATTAGAGTAGAATTGAATCTGGCGGGGCAAAATTGAATTTGTACAATTTCCCTAATCATACAATCTTCAAACACTGAACGTTGCGGTCCCAATTAGTCTGCCCTGATCTTGAATTCACGGGGAGACATTCTTATCGACAAAACGGAGAGTTATCAGTGACTGATCCCAAATAAAAGCCAGGGCCTTCCCGGGTACCAGCAGGTAAGCTCCTCTCCAGGCAGGGGATAGGCTGTGGGGAAGTCCACCTGCAGCGGGCAAGGATTTGGGGCAGTTCCTGGGCCTTTCCATCTGGCAGAGCTACTTCCACAGGAGATAATCACTGCAGGTCAGTAACAACCTTAACCGCCTGGTGGGCTCCACCGCCAAGAACAGAACCCCTATTAAACCTCAGATCGGTCTCAGACTTTATCCAGGTCCTCCTCTGCCCACCAGAGTAGTGGTCCTCCTGCAACCTCTTCATGCCTCAGACTCGCTTTCTTGGTGGTTTGATCTGCCCCTTCAGTTTGCAATACCCCCTCCACCCCAGACCTCTGTTTTGAGCTCCAAAACCAGGGATACAGTAACCATCTGGACATCTGGGGATATCCAAGATGTCTCCAGCTCCACATTTCCCCAGTGAAGTCAGCATCTTCATCTATTGAGAGCTACCGAGAGCACCAAGGCCAATCAGGATGAAGGAAAACTCCAGGCCAGGCACCCTTCTGAGTGTCTAAATCCATGCATATTTCATTCAGCTTTGCAACAGTCCTGTAAGGAAGGACCGCTGCTAGCCCTGTCTCAGAGATGCAGAAACACTTTGCCTTTCTATAGGCAAGTGAGATTCTTTGGAAGAATAAAAGCCAGTCTGACTTGTTCCTTGCTGGGTAACCTCTTAAATGTGTTGCTTTTACCTGCCAGGATTCTTGTGAGTTAGTGACTTTGATCTTTTTACTTGTAATTCAATACTTTATCCAGGTTCCGCCCAAGTGTGGGTCTTCCACTGGCTTAGTCAGGAAGGAGGGGCCCTGCTCTTTCCTCAAGAACTGCCATCGTATCACCATTGCTCCGCCTTTTCTGTGTTTATACTTTTCTTCTGATTTCTTGAGGGAACCTCTTAAGACTGTCCTCCACATCACCGATTTGATTTTCCATCAGGTCGATTCGGCTGTCAATATTTCCTGGGACATTGTAACGATTCTATCGCCTTTTGGGTCCCTTGTAAATCTTCCTCATCTCATCCATCTCTTTTTATATATATTTCATCAAGGTATCTGTTCATCACAGCTTCCCCTCCTTATGACTTTCTGCTCTGTTTTCATAAAAGCCACCCTCTACTTGCATTCACATGTGGGTCCTCACAAGATTCCAAAATTTCTTCTGGATCAAAAGAAAACACTTTTCAGAGATCCAGCCATCCTCTGAATTTTAAACAATGTTATCATTCAATTATTCAGCAACTTTTTTCCAGAGGTCCCAGAACATTTCTTGAAGAAGAATACATAAAAAGCACACTTGTCTATTCACCAAATATTTCCAATGCCTGTTTATGTCCCAAGCACTACAAAGAATGCCGGAAATCTCCCTGCTACCCAGTAGTCCAGAGAAACAGGAAATGTGTTTCTCCCCAGCCCAGGGGGAAACTCGGCAAGGGCTGAGGACAGAGCTGTCTTCCACCACCGCCACCGGCCCAGCAGAGCAATGTGGAAGGGTCGCTGGATCTGCAGGTGCTAATCATTCAAGAGAGGGGAGGGGTGACCCTTGCTGTCCTTTCTCAGGTCTGGATTTGCACAGCCAGTTCCCAAGAGATCATCTCATCTTCCTTGTGACGTGGGCCAGCTTTCTTCCTGAGCCTTCGCTCTCTCTGCCTATTGAAACAGAGACCAACGGCAGAGGGGGAGCCCAGATCCTGCAGTGCAGAGGGGAAACAGAGCAACCGGCTCCAAAGTGGAGCACAGTTCAGTTCAGTCGCTCAGTCGTGTCCGACTCTGTGACTTCATGGACTGCAGCAGGCCAGGCTTCCCTGTCTGTCACCAACTTCCGGAGCTTGCTCAAACTCCTGTCCATCCATGAAGGACTCATCACCATGAGTCAGTGATGCCATCAAACCGTCTCATCCTCTGTTGTCCCCTTCTCCTCCTGCCTTCAACCTTTTCCCAGCATCTTTGCCAAGGAGTCCGTTCTTCACATCAGGTGGCCAAAGTATTGGAGTTTCAGCTTCAACATCAGTCTTTCCAATGAATATTCAGGACTGATTTCCTTTAGGATGGACTGGTTGGATCTCCTTGCAGTCCAAGGGACTCTCAAGAGTTTTCTCCAACATCAGAGTTCAAAAGCATCAATTCTTTGGCACTCAGCTTTCTTTATAGTCCAAACTGAGCACTGCTGCTGCTAAGTGCTTCTGTCGTGGCTGACTCTGTGCGACCCCATAGACGGTAGCCCACCAGGCTCCCCCATCCCTGGGACTCTCCAGGCAAGAACACTGGAGTGGGTGCCATTGCCTTCTCCAGTGCAGGAAAGTGAAAAGTGAAAGTGAAGTCACTCAGTCGTGTCCGACTCTGTGCGACCCCATAGATGGCAATCCACCAGGCTCCCCCGTACATGGGATTTTCCAAGTGAGAATACTGGAGTGGGATGCCATTGCCTTCTCTGAAACTGAGCATGGGAGACACCAAAGCAATAACGGCTAAAAGGCATGGCTCTTGACAGCCGGTCCCAGCTCTAACAGCCTAAACCAGGCTCCACCGACCTAAACCAGGCCCTCCCACCCCGCTGGGACTCGGTGCTTGCCATCTCAGAAAACAAGAGCAGTGGCTTGGGTAAAGCAATCATGAGGAGAGAGAAAGGTTTTGTTATTCACAAGAGATGTAGTTTGTTGTTTGTTTGTTTTTTTTTTTAATAGCTGAATTTAGATTAAAAAGCTGCACATCTTTGATGCGTACAATTTGATGAGTTTGGGAGTCTGCGTGCACCCGTGACAAATCACCATGAGGAAGACAGTACATAGACCCCTCGCCTCCATAAGCCTCCCTGTGTCCCTTTCTTTCCTTGCCTGTTTCTGTTTTTTGTGGTAAGAACCCCTGACAGGATGTCTAACCTCTCCAGTGTTGAAGCGCGTGATATAGCGTTGTTTACTGCAGGCACTACGTCACACAGGAGATTTCTAGAACCCATCCATCCCGCATAGCTGAGACTTCAGTTCAGTCGCTCAGTCGTGTCCGACTCTGCGACCCCATGGACCGCAGCACGCCAGGCCTCCCTGTCCATCACCAACTCCCAGAGTTCACCCAAACGCATATCCACTGAGTCCATGATGCCATCCAGCCATCTCATCCTCAGTCGTCCCCTTCTCCTCCCGCCTTCAATCCTTCCCAGCATCAGGGTTTTTCCAATGAATCAGCTCTTCGCAGGTGGCTGAACATTGGAGTTCATACCAACGGAATAACATATCCCCCATTTCGCCCTTCTACCCGACCCTCAGGAACCACCCCCCTATTCTCTGCTTCTATGAGCTTGACCGTTTTAAATGCCTCACATACATGGAGTCAAGCAGTGTTTATTCCGCTGTGACTGGCTTATTTCACCTAGCATGATGTCCTCGATGGCTTCATCCACATGGAAAATGGCAGAATTCCCTTCTATTTTTAGGGCTGGATAATATTTCACTTTAGAGGAGCCTGGTAGGCTACAGTCCATGGGGTCGCAAAGAGTTGGACACAACTGAGTGACTTCACTTTCACTGGATGTATATGCCACATGTTTTTCCTATCTATCTGCCAGTGGACATCTGGGTTATTTCCACACGTTAGCTATTGTGAATAATGCTGGAGGTACACGGGGTGCAGACAAAGAGATAGTGTTTCTTAACCTTCCCATGTCAGTGGGAAGGTCCTGTGGGAGAAATGACAAGGGAAGAAGCTCCTTACAAGCTTCACAGGAAACAGTGGTGTTATCCTTGCTATTAAGGAACAGATATAATTTAGCAGGAGAAAAGAAAGGGAAAGAAAGGATAGAAGAATATGTTGCCTAGTCACTAAGTCATGTCTGACTCTTTTGCGACCCCATGGATTGTAGCCCACAAGCTCCTCTGTGCATGGGATTTCTAAGTCAAGAATACTGGAGTGGGTTGCCATTTCCTTCTCCAGGGCATCTTCCCGACCCAGGGATCGAACCCATGGTTCCTGCTGCATCTCCTGCATTGTAGGCAGATTCTTTAAATGCTGAGCTATCAGGGAAGCCAGAATATGTGAATCAAGCAAATACACATGTGCCTGTCTGATTATTTCAGAGATACACCAGGTCTGTGCATCTTAGCAGCGTCTACTGCGCAAGCTATACAGCACTGAAATCATGGTGTCTGAGTCAAGTACAACCCTGGGGTCGCTTAACCTGGGAACTTGTCAAAAATGCAAACTCTCAGGCCCCGTCACAGACCTACTAATCAGAATCTGGAATTTAACAAGATCCCCAGGTGAGTTCTTAGCACATTAAATATTGAAAAGCCCCTCCCTATTTAAAAGGAAAATGGCACTGATTTAAAAAAGAGTAGGAAAAAGAAAAGGGCAAGTGAAGCAAACAGAAAATCATGGATGAGGGTTGGGTCCAGATCTGGATACACGGGAGCTCGTATTATTCACTACCTTTGCATTTATTTGAAAATGTTTGGCGTTAAAAACAACAACAGCAGCAGCACATTGATGGACTGACAAAGGAAACCATGGTCAGAGAAAACAGCTGCGGCTTCAAGAGAGAAGCTCCGGGGGGCCACGTCACAAATGCAAATAGCTGCGCCGGCCGGCACTGAAGCATCCCCAGGTGGCATGTCAAAGGGCTGCACCTGGATGCGAGGGTAGCTGTGGCCTCAAAGAACAGAGCATCAAGGCCACGCAGTGAATGAGAAAGACAGACAGGGACGCCTCCTGGCGAGGTTTCGGTGCTCCTCGGGTGTGGAGAACATTTCCAAGGCTTCAGAGAGCAAACGCGCAGAACCTACTGACATTCACGGCCCACTGGGTGCCGTAGGCATAGATCCGGCCTCTGTGTGAGCTTCCTGTGGCTGTGGTGACAAACTGCCACCCCCGTGGAGGCTTAAACCTGCACAGGGGCACTCTCCTACAGGCTGAAGGTCAGAAGTCTGAAATCAGCATCACAGGGTGGAAATCAAGGTGCCCGAGCTTGCTCCCTCCCTCTTTCCGGCGTGCCCCTTCCAGCTTGGAGAGCTGCACTGCCCGCATGCCTTGGCTCAGGGCCCCGTCCTGCATCTTCAAAGCCAGCAGGTAGCATCTTGCTTCAGTGGCCACGTTGCGTCTCCCTCTGCCTGCTTCTCATCAGCACACTTGTGGTCACACTGAAGGCCTCACCAGATCATCTAGGACAGTGTCAATACCACTGGGCACATCTGCAATGTCCCTTTTGTCATACACGGTCATGATCACGGGGCCCTGGTAGTCGGGATGCTAAGGGAGGAGGGCGTTATTCAGTCTGTCACAGCTTTCAGGCTCCAAGGAAAAGTGTTTTTCTCCAAGGTTCTATACAAACTGTCAAATAGGGGGAGGGCAAAATAAAGATATTTTTATGAGTCCCAAGAAGTCAGAATTTTACCACTCTGCCCCCAAACTAAAAACATGTATATTAACATGCTCCTACTACAGAATAATATTTTTCAAAGGGTTTCCATAGCAGAAAGACAAGCAACCCAATTAAAAAGTGCACAAAAGACTTGATACTCCCACAGAGAAGATACACAGTGGCCAATAAACAGATGGGGAGGCTCCGCATCACGACTCATGCGTGCTAAGCCACTTAGGTCACGCCCGACTCTCTGCAACCCTGTGGACCGTCGCCCACCAGGCTCCTCTGTCCATGGGGCTCTCCAGGCAAGAAGACTGGAGTGGGTTGCCTTGCCCTCCTCCAGGGGCTCTTCCCAACCCAGAGCTAACATCAAAAACCAGAAAAGAGCAAGTGTTAGCAAGGATAGACGATGTGGAGAAGTGAGAATCTTCCTACATTGCTGGCGGGAATGTAAACCAGTGCCGCCACTATGGAAACTGTTTGGCAGTTTATCATCAACAAGTTAAAGATAGAATTAGCATGCTACTGCTAAGTCGCTTCAGTCGTGTCCGACTCTGTGTGACCCCATAGACGGCAGCCCACCGGGCTCCCCCGTCCCTGGGATTCTCCAGGCAAGAACATGGAGTGGGTCGCCATTTCCTTCTCCAATGCATGAAAGTGAAAAGTGAAAGTGAAGTCACTCAGCCGTGTCCGACTCTTTGGAACCCCATGGACTGCAGCATGCCAGGCTTCCCTGTGCATCACCAACTCCCGGAGCTCATTCAAACTCATGTCCGTTGAGATGGTGATGCCATCCAACCATCTCATACAACCCAGATGTCCATCAGTTTTTGAGTAAACAAAATGTAGTCTATCCATACATTAGAATATCAGTCAGGATATTCTGCCCTGCCTGCTGCTGACCCTGGAGTATCCTCTAGGACATTGCTTTGGACCTGCAGACTTTTAACTAGAATACTTGAAACCCCATCATTCTCTAAGATGAAGAACTCACTGTGTAAAACCAGCTTGAGACCACAGCAGCCAACAAAAGCAAAAATACAAACCTAGCCATCAGCAGACAGGATTACCACCTCACCCAGCCATCAGCAGACAGGACTACCACCTCACCCAGCCATCAGCAGACAGGATTACCACCTCACCCAGCCATCAGCAGACAGGACTACCACCTCACCCAGCCATCAGCAGACAGGACTACCACCTCACCCAGCCATCAGCAGACAGGATTACCACCTCACCCAGCCATCAGCAGACAGGACTACCACCTCACCCAGCCATCAGCAGACAGGACTACCACCTCACCCAGCCATCAGCAGACAGGACTACCACCTCACCCAGCCATCAGCAGACAGGACTACCACCTCACCCAGCCATCAGCAGACAGGACTACCACCTCACCCAGCCATCAGCAGACAGGACTACCACCTCACCCAGCCATCAGCAGACAGGACTACCACCTCACCCAGCCATCAGCAGACAGGACTACCACCTCACCCAGCCATCAGCAGACAGGACTACCACCTCACCCAGCCATCAGCAGACAGGACTACCACCTCACCCAGCCATCAGCAGACAGGACTACCACCTCACCCAGCCATCAGCAGACAGGACTACCACCTCACCCAGCCATCAGCAGACAGGACTACCACCTCACCCAGCCATCAGCAGACAGGACCACCACCTCACCCAGCCATCAGCGGACAGGACCACCACCTCACCCAGCCATCAGCGGACAGGACCACCACCTCACCCAGCCATCAGCGGACAGGACTACCACCTCACCCAGCCATCAGCGGACAGGACTACCACCTCACCCAGCCATCAGCAGACAGGATTACCACCTCACCCAGCCTTGCCCATCAGAGGAGAAACAACAAACAAAGACTCAGCACAGATCTCACCCCACAGGAAGCACAAACCACCGGGCCAACCTTAGAGGCCAGAGACCAAAAGGAAGAAAGAATTCAGCCCGGAAGCCTGGGAAAAGGAGACCTCAAGCACAATGATTTTTTAAAATAATAAATAATGAAAAGGCAAAGAAATACTACATAAATGAAGGAACAAACTAGAAACACAGAAATCCAAATAAATGAAGAGGAAATAGGCAAACTACCTGAAAAAGAATTCAGAACAATATAGTAAAGATGATCCAAAAATTGAAAGCAAAATGGAGAAAATGAATCAATTAAGAAAGACCTAGAAGAATTAAAGAATAAACACACAGAGACAAACAACACAGTTACTGAAATTAAAAATCTCTAGAAGGAATCAGTAGCAGAATATCTGAAGCAGAACAATGAATCAATGATCTGGAAGATAAAGTGGTGGAAATAACTTCTGAAGAGCAGAATAAAGTAAAAAGAATGAAAAGAACTGAGGATAGTCTCAGAGACCCCTGGGACAATATCAAACACACCAACATTCGAATTATAGGGGTCCCAGAAGAACAGAAAAAGAAAGGGTATGAGAAAATTTTTGAAGAGATTAGAGTTGAAAATTTCCCCAACGTGGAAAAGGAAACAGTCAATCAAGTCCAAGAGGCACAAAGAGTCCCATAGAGGATAAACCCAAGGAGAAACATGCCAAGACACATACTAATCAAACTAACAAAGACTAAACTCAAAGAAAGAATATTAAAAGCAGCAAGGGAGAAGCAACAAGTAACATACAAGGGAAACCCCATACACTTAACAGGTGACCTTTCAGTGGAAATTGTGCAGGCCAGAAGGGAATAGCAGGATATATTTAACTGAAAGGGGAAAATCTACAACCAGGATTACTGTACCCAACAAGGATCTCATTCAAAACTGATGGAGAAATAAAAAGCTTTTCAGACAAGCAAAAGTTAAGAGAATTCAGTGCCACCAAACCAGCTTTACAACAAATGTTAAAGGGACTTATATAGTCAAGAAATATAACAGAAGAAAAAAGATCCACAAAATCAACCCCAAACAATTAGAATGGCAATAGGAACATATATATTAATAATTACTTTAAATGTAAATGGATTAAATGCTCCAGCCAAAAGACACAGACTGGCTGAATGGATACAAAAACGAGACCCATATTTAAGCTGTGAAGAGGAAACCCACTTCAGACCTAAAGACACATATAGACTGAAAGTGAAAGGATGGAAAAAGATATTCCATGCAAATGGGAAGCAAAAGAAAGCCAGAGTAGCAATCCCGATATCAGACAAAATAGACCTTAAAATAAAGAAGATTATAAGAGATAGAAGGACACTACATAATGATCAAGGGATCAGTCCAAGAGGAAGACATAACAATTGTAAATATCTATGCACCCAACATAGGAGCACCTCAATACATAAGACAAACACTAACAGACATAAAAGGAGAATCTGACAGTAACACAATAATAATAGGAGACTTTAACACCCCCCTCACACCAACGGACAGATCATCAAAGCAGAAAATTACTAAGGAAACACAAGTCTCAAATGATCCATTAGATGAGATGGATCTCAGTGATATCTTCAGGACATTCCATCCAAATGCAGAGGAATACACCTTCTTCTCAAGTGCACATGGAACATTCTCCAGGATGGACCACATCTTGGGTCACAAATCAAACCTCAGTAAATTTAAGAAAACTGAAATCATACCAAGCATCTTCTCTGACCACAAGGCTATGAGACTAGATATCAATTACAAGAAAAAAACTATAAGAAACACAAACACATGGAGATTAAACAACACATTTCTAAATAACCAACAGGCTACTGAAGAAATCAAAAGGGAAATCAAAAAATTTCTAGAGACAAATGACAATGAAAACACGACAATTCAAAACCTATGGGATGCAGCAAAAGCAGTTCTAAGAGGGAAGTTGATAGCAATACAATCCTACCTCAAGAAACAAGGAAAACATAGACTAGACAACCTAACTCTACACCTAAAACAACTGGAAAAAGAAGAAGAAGAAGAAAAAAAAATAGTAGAAGGAAAGAAATGATAAAGCCCAAGCAGAAATAAATGAAAGAAAGAATAGAAATGATTAATAAAACTAAAAGCTGGTTCTTTGAGAAGACAAACAAAATTGACAAGCCTTTAGCCAGACTCACCAAGAAAAAAAGAGAGACTCAAATCAACAAAACTAGAAATGAAAAAGGAGAGGTTACAACAGACAATGCAGAAACACAAAGGATTGTAAGAGACTACTATGAACAGCTATATGGCACTAAAATGGATGACCTGGAAGAAATGGACAGATTCTCAGGAAAGTTCAGTCTTCCATGACCGAACCAGGAAGAAACAGAAATTATGAACAGTCCAATTAAGCACTGAAATTGAAGCTGTGATCAAAAATCTCCCAAAATACAAAAGCTCAGGACCAGATGGCTTCACAGGTGAATTCTATCAAACATTTAGAGAAAAGCTAATGCTTATCCTTCTAAAGCTCTTTCAAGTAATAGCAGAGGAAGGAACACTTCCAAACTCATTCTACGAGGCCACCATCATGCTAATACCAAAACCAGACAAAGACAACACAAGAAAAGAAAACTCCAGGCCAAATCGCCGATGAACAGAGATGCAAAATTCCTCAACAAAATTTCAGCAAACAGAATTCAGAGACACACCAGAAAGTTCATACACCATGATCAAGTTGGGTTTGTTCCAGAAACGCAAGGATTCCTTAATATACGCAAATCAATCAATGTGATACTGCATATTAACAAGTTGAAAGATAAAGACCATATGATCATCTCAATAGATGCCAAAAAGCCTTTGACAAAATTCAGCACCCATTTATGATTAAAATTCTTCAAATAAATGGGTATAAAAGGAACCTACCTCAACACAGTAAAAGCCATATACAATAAGCCTACAGCAAACATTACTCTCAAAGGTGAAAAACTGAAGGCATTCCCCTAAGATCAGGAACAAGACAAGGGTGTCCACTTTCCCCACTATTATTCAACAGAGTTCTGGAAGTCCTAGCTACAGCAATCAGAGAAGAAAAAGAAATAAGAGGAATCCAGTTGGAAAAGAAGAAGTAAAGCTCTCACTGTTTGCAGATGACATGATATCATACACAGAAAGCCTTAAAGATAATATCAGAAAATTACTAAAGCTAATCAGTGAATTTAGCAAAATTGCAGGATACAAAATCAATACACAGAAATCACTTGCATTTCTATAGACTAACAATGAAAAATCAGAAGGAGAAATTAAGGAATCAATCCCAGTCACCAATGCAACTAAAAGAATTAAACATCTAGGAATAAACTTACCTAAGGAGACAAAAGAACTGTATTCAGAAAATTAAAAGACACTGATCAAAGAAATCAAAGATGACATAAACAGATGGAGACATATTCCATGTTCCTGAGTAGGAAGAATCAATATTGTGAAAATGACTATACTACCAAATGCAATCTACAGATTCAATGCGATCCCTATCAAATGACCAATGGCATTTTTCACAGAACTAAAACAAACAATTTCAAAATTCATATGGAAACACAGAAGACCCCGCATAGCAAAAGCAATCTTAAAAATGAAGAATGGAACTGGAGGAATCAACCTTCCTGACTGCAGATTATACTACAAAGCTACAGTCATCAAAACAGTATGGTACTGGCAGAAAAACAGAAATATAGAACAAGATAGAAAGCCCAATGGAACAAGATAGAAAGCCCAGAAATAAACCCATGCACCCATAGTTACCTTATTTTTTACGAAGGAGGCAAGAATATACAATGGGGCAAAGACAGCCTCTTTAATAAATGGTGCTGGGGAAACTGGACAGGTTCATGTAAAAGAATGAAGTTAGAACACTTCCTAACACCATACAGAAAGATAAACTCAAAATGGATTAAAGACCTAAATGCAAGATCAGAAACTATAAAACTCTTAGAGGAGAACATAGGCAGAGCACTCGATGGCATAAATCACAGCAGGATGCTCTATTACCACCTCCTAGAATAATGGAAATAAAAACAAAAGTAAACAAGTGGGACCTGATTAAGCTTAAAAGCTTTTGCACAGCAAAGGAAACTCTAGCAAGGTGAAAAGACAACCCTCAGAATGGGAGAAAATAGTAGCAAATGAAACAACTGACAAAGGATTTATATCCAAAATATACAAGCAGCTCATACAACTCAATGCCAGAAAAAAAGAAAGAAAAAAACCCAATCAAAAAATGGGAAAAAGACCTAAACAGACATTTCTCCAAAGACATACAGATGGCTAACAAACACATGAAAAGATGCTCAACATCGCTCATTTTAGAGAAATGCAAATCAAAACCACAATGAGATATCACCTCACACTGGTCATAATGGATATCAGTTCAGTTCAGTTGCTCAGTCATGTCCGACTCTTTGCGAGCCTGTGAATCGCAGCACGCCAGGCCTCCCTGTCCATCACCAACACCCAGAGTTCACTCACGTCCATCGAATCAGTGATGCCATCCAGCCATCTCATCCTCTGTCGTCCCCTTCTCCTCCTGCCCCCAATCACTCCCAGCATCAAAGTCTTTTCCAATGAATCAGCTCTTCACATAAGGTGGCCAAAGTACTGGAGTTTCAGCTTTAGCATCATTCCTTCCAAAGAAATCCCAGGACTGATCTCCTTCAGAATGGACTGGTTGGATCTCCTTGCAGTCCAAGGGACTCTCAAGAGTCTTCTCCAACACCACACTTCAAAAGCATCAATTCTTCTGCGCTCAGCCTTCTTCACAGTCCAACTCTCACATCCATACATGACCACAGGAAAAACCATAACCTTGACTAGACAGACCTTAGTCGGCAAAGTAATGTCTCTGCTTTTCAATATGCTATCTAGGTTGGTGATAACTTTTCTTCCAAGGAGTAAGCGCCTTTTAATTTCATGGCTGTAGTCACCATCTGCAGTGATTTTGGAGCCCAAAAAAACAAAGTCTGACACTGTTTCTACTGTTTCCCCATCTATTTCCCATGAAGTGATGGGGCCAGATGCCATGATCTTCGTTTTCTGAATGTTGAGCTTTAAGCCAACTTTTCCACTCTCCTCTTTCACTTTCAAGCAAAGTAATGTCTCTGCTTTTCAATATGCTATCTAGGTTGGTGATAACTTTTCTTCCAAGGAGTAAGCGCCTTTTAATTTCATGGCTGTAGTCACCATCTGCAGTGATTTTGGAGCCCAAAAAAACAAAGTCTGGCACTGTTTCTACTGTTTGCCCATCTATTTCCCATGAAGTGATGGGACTGGATGCCATGATCTTTGTTTTCTGAATGTTGAGCTTGAAGACAACTTTTTCACTCTCCTCTTTCACTTTCATCAAGAGGCTTTTTAGTTCCTCTTCACTTTCTGCCATAAGGGTGGTGTCATCTGCATATCTGATGTTATTGATGTTGCTCCCGGCAATCCTGATTCCAGCTTGTGTTTCTTCCAATTCAGTGTTTCTCATGATGTACTCTGCATAGAAGTTAAATAATCAGGGTGACAATATACAGCCTTGACGTACTCCTTTTCCTTTTTGGAACCAGTCTAGTTATCTGAGTTAAATTTACCCATTCCAGTCCATTTTAGTTCGCTGATTCCTAGAATGTCGACGTTCACTCTTGCCATCTCCTGTTTGACCACCTCCAATTTGCCTTGATTCATGGACCTGACATTCCAGGTTCCTATGCAATATTGCTCTTTATAGCATCGGACTTTGCTTCTATCACCAGTCACATCCACAGCTGGGTTTTGTTTTTGCTTTGGCTCCATCCCTTCATTCTTTCTGGAGTTATTTCTCCACTGATCTCTAGTAGCATATTGGGCACCTACTGACCTGGGGAGTTCCTCTTTCAGTATCCTATCATTTTGCCTTTTCATACTGTTTATGAGGTTCTCAAGGCAAGAATACTGAAGTGGTTTGCCATTCCCTTCTCCAGCAGACCACATTCTGTCAGACCTCTCCACCATGACCCGCCCGTCTTGGGTTGCCCCGTGGACATGGCTTAGTTTCATTGAGTTAGACAAGGCTGTGGTCCTAGTGTGATTAGATTGATTAGTTTTCTGTGAGTATGGTTTCAGTGTGTCTGCCCTCTGATGCCCTCTTGCAACACCTACCATCTTACTTGGGTTTCTCTTACCTTGGGCATGGGGTATCTCTTCACGGCTGCTCTAGCAAAGTGCAGCCGCTGCTCCTTACCTTGGATGACGGGTACCTCCATACCACCGCCCTTCCTGACCTTCAGTGTGGGATAGCTCTTCTAGGCCCTCCTTCGCCTGCGCAGCCACACTCCTTGGACTGAGTTGCTCCTCCCGGCCGCCTGTGGCCTCGGGCATGGGGTGGTTCCTCCCAGCCACTGTCTCTTGGCTCAGGTGTGGGATGGCTCCCCCCGGCCGTTGCCCCTGGCCTCGGACATGGGGTTAGGTATGACCTAAATCAAATCCCTTATGATTATACACTGGAAGTGAGAAATAGATTTAAGGGCCTAGATCTGATAGATAGAGTGCCTGATGAACTATGGAGTGAGGTTTGTGACATTGTACAGGAGACAAGGATCAAGACCATCCCCATGGCAAAGAAATGCAAAAAAGCAAAATGGCTGTCTGGGGAGGCCTTACAAATAATGGACATCATGAAACAATAAATGCTGGAGAGGGTGTGGGGAAAAGGGAACACGGTTGCACTGTTGGTGAGAATGTAAACTGATACAGCCACTGTGGAAGACGGTATGGAGATTCCTTAAACAACTAGGAATAAAACCACCATAGGACCCTGGGCATATATCCTGAGGAAACCAAGATTTAGAAAGAGACACAGGTATCTCGTTGTTCCTTGCAGCACTATTTACAATAGCTAGAACATGGAAGCAGCCTAGATGTCCACCCACAGATGAATGGGTAAAGAAGTTGTGGTACATATACACAATGGAATATTATTCAGCCATAAAAAGGAATGCATTTGAGTCAGTTCTGATGAGGTGGATGAACCTGGAACCTATTATACAGAGTGAGGTGAGTCAGCGAGAGAGAGAGAAACATTGTATTCTGAAGCACATATACGGAATCTAGAAAACTGGTGCTGAAGAATTTATTCACAGGTGGCAGTGGAGAAACAGACACAGAGGACAGACTTATGGACACGGGGAGAGGAGAGGGGAGGGTGAGACGCATGGAGAGAGTAACATGGAAACTCGCATGGCCATATGTGAAACAGACAGCCAACAGGAACTTGCCGTGTGGCTCAGGAAGCTCATTCAGGGGCTCTGTATCAACCTAGAGGGGTGGGATGGGGCGGGAGATGGGAGAGAGTTTAAAAGGGAGGGGATATATGCATACCTATGGCTGATTCATGTTGAGGTTTGACAGAAAACAGCAAAATTCTGTAAAGCAATTATCCTTCAATAAAAGATAAATTAAAAAAAAAGAATATCAATCAGTCACAAACAAGGAAAGAAGCTGTGTAACACGCTACAAGGTGGATGACCCTTCAAAACATTAGATTAAGTGAAAGAAGCCAGGTGTTAAGAAGCCACATATCATGAGTCCATTTACATCAAATACACACAATAGACCAGTCCACACAGGGAGAAAGATTAGTAGTTGCCAGAATACTGTGAGAGGGAGACATGAGGAGTAATTGCTTCCTGGGTACAGGGTTTCCTTTTCTGAAGCAATGGAAGAGTTCTTGGTGGTGGGATTGGATGTGTGGTGGTGGTGGTTTAGCCGCTCAGCTGTGTGTGGCACTTACGAACCCATGGACTGTAGCCCACCATGCTCCTCTGTCCCTGGGATTCCCCAGGCAAGAATATCGGGATGTGTTGTCATTTCCTTCTCTAGGGGATCTTTTCAGCCCAGGGATCAAACCCATTTCTCCTGTACTGCAGACAGATTCTTCACTGCTGAGCTACCAGGGATTTTGTGAATGTATTTAGCTGCACACTTTAAAGTCATTAAAATAGTGGGGGCACAGCTTTTGAGTCTCCAGCCTACCGTGTTCCCCGTTTGCCTGGTAAAGAAACAAATCCATTCTTTCCTTCTCCTCCATAAAAAAATCATCGATACAGGAAATTTTATGTTAAAGAAACGTGTGTGTGTGCGTAGTCGCTCAGCCATGTCCAACTCTTTGCTACCCCATGGACTGTAGCCTGCCAGGCTTCTCTGTCTATGGAATTCTACAGGCAAGAGTACTGGAGTAGGTTGCCATTCCCTTCTCCAGAGGGCGTCCAGGTTTCCCTGCTGGCTGAGACCGTAAAGCATCTGCCTGCAATGTGGGAGACCTGGTTTCAATCCCTGGGTCAGGAAGATCCCCTGGAGAAGGAAATGGCAACCCACTCAGCACTCTTGCCTGGAAAATTCCATGGACGGAGGAGCCTGGTGGGCTACAGTCCACGGGGTCGCAAAGAGTTGGACATGATGGAGTGACTTCACTCCACTTCTTCTCCAGAGGAACTTCCCAACCCAAGGATCAAACCCTGGTCTCCTGCATTGAAGGCAGGTTCTTTATCATTTGAGCTACAGTTGTTGAAACTTAGGGAAGAGAAAAAGTAAATATGGAAAACGGTAGCTAAGGATAAGTTAGAATCGAGAAAAGTGCAAACCAAATCACAGGAGATTCCACTGGCCCCAGTGTTTAGGACACTCCCTTTGAGCAGCAAAGTTTTCAAGACATAGGATTCCATTCTCTTCCCTGCAGATCTAATCACATTGTTCAGTTCTTCAGTGAATAGTTCCAAAGTCCAAAGTGCATAAGTGGTATTTTATTGGGTTTAAAGTTTTAGAAACAACCTACAGAGAAATCTTGAAAAACCAATATGTTAACAGAGAGAATGGAAATGTTATGAAGCTTGACCAGGTAAGAAAAATTACTTAACAAGAATTGAGAGGAGCACAGCTGTCACAGAAGAAAGAATAAGACCACCACAAAAGAAATGAATGATTTCTCTATTTTTTACACCAGAGATCAATACTCATAGTTCAAAAAGAATAAATCAAGAAATAGAGACTTAGTATAGTATTAAAAGTTACACAGGCAATCAGTAGAACTCAGAACAATACCATGACTGTAATACAAAACTCACTAAAGGAAAAAGAGCAATGGAAGATAGTAAATTCTCCTCCGTTTCTCATTTTTCTTGGTGGAGAGGAAATAGATGGCGACCAAAGGATGTAAGTCAAGAAATAGAATTAAAATACTTAAAACTTCAGTTGTTGGTAGCTGTCTGTTTTTGTCCGGTTTCAGACACATCCTCTACTTGGTGATTACCCACTCGTGTGGATAAGTCAGGGCTGATCTATCTTTCAGGCCATGGGGGTGGTCACCTGACTTAGCCTGGCCAATCAGAAACTCCCCTGGGACTTTTGGCCAGCATCCCTGGGGAAGACACCGACTCTCAGCCGGGCTTGTCAGGGTGTGGGGATGTGAAGCTGGGACTGTCTGCGTCCGTCTTCTTGCTCCTTGGCACACGTCCCCATAAGGCTGAAGCAAACCAGGGCAAACAACGTTAGTGAGTTCCTAGATGTGCTGAAGCTTATACCGCCTTCAGAGTACTGTTATCCCACCCAGTGAATCATCCTTTCACTTAAAAATAACTGAAGTGCCCTGGGCTGCCTTTGGGCTCACGTGCTGTGCTGATGGGTGGTGCTGACTCCGGGAATCTCCCAGGGGAAAATGGTGTCCATCAGCAATGAAATGGAGTTAGAACCACCACCCAGATGACTGCACCAGGCTCTCAGCCCGGGGCACAGACGGCGGTCCAATGGCTGGGACATCAGGCTGTGCGGTAACGATCAGCCCACGTCCTGCCCTCTGGGAGCCGTGCACCTCGGGTGCGACTCTCAACCAGCCTGACCTCAGTTCCCCTGGTACCCACAAGAGAAGGATGCCCGTGGGGCGGCCAAGACGTGAAGCAACTGGTGACAGGGGCTTCCTAAGCCACAGCTGGCTTCCTCTTTATGACGACTGGTTTGGCCCCTGGGTTGGTCGGTTTAACTGTAAGCTGGTTTTGTTCTCTGACCACAGTCTGAAACCCGAATTCCACCCCAACCACCCGACAAAGGTTAGGTTGTATTCCCAGGTGGTGAGGGTGAGAAAGCATGAAGGATTCACTGTGGCCCCTTCCAGCTACTGGGGAGAAAAACTACCCCAGCAATCACTGGGTAACTCAGCCGAAGGTGTCATCGTGATCTAACCCTGCCTCCTTCCTCTTTCTACAGAATGTGGCTCCCTTCTGGCTGATTCTTCTTTTAAATCTGTTTTTATTTTTTTTTTTAATTTTAGAAACGTTATCTTCATTAAGTGACAAAGGGGACTTTTTAGGGTGTGAAAAAAGGGCAAGCGTTAGTTGCTCTCACTCTTTGTGACCCCATAGACTGTAGCCCCCAGGCTCCTGTGTCCAGGGAACTCTCCAGGCAAGAATACTGGAGTAGCCATTCCCTTCTCCACGGGTTCTTCCCAACCCAGGGATCGAACCTGGGTCTCCTGCCTTTCAGGCAGATTCTTTACTGTCTGAGCCCTGTTTAGGATAGCAGGATATAAATTCAGGTGGCCTGTACCTCTGGAGACAGTAAGGAAAACCCCTGCAGGAGGGCCTGTAATGGCTTTTTCCTGAGATGGTGTCATTTACAAACCATGTAATATTGGTTTCCTTTTGTCACCTTCTGTGGTTTTTTATTTTAAAAGTAATACTGTTTACAGTAATTTTTTACTGTAAGTAATAGAAGTAATATTGTTTATTGCAGAAAACATTGAGAGATAAAGAAGGAAATAAGTCACCCACAATCCCACAATCCAGATATAAACCCTGTTAACATTTCAGGAGATTTTCTTCCATGCTGTTTTACTAACACTCCTGAAAAAATCATGTCATATATTGTACCCTGCTTTTTCCATTCAATATTATATGATGAGTCTATCCTCATTTCATTAAAAATTATTAAAAAAAAATTTGTTTAACCAGCGTGATACTCCAGGGTACCAGACTCTTTATTATTGGATATTTTAGATCTTCTGGCTTTTCGTCACTCAGCCTAGCGTTGCTATAATCTGTTCATTTGTGTGTGTTGTTATGACTGATGGGTTTGGACTTGCAGCTCTCCTGGTTCCTGAGACGACACCCAGGACGCTGCGGACAGGCTCCTGAGGGCTGCCTCCCCCATGCACACACCCAACGGGCCCTCCTCCCCTTCCTTGCTCCTGATCCTCCCCAGAGCCATGGCAGCGTTCCCTGACTGCTCTCCCATGTTCGGGTCTCTGGAAGCAGAGGTTCTCAGCCACATCCATCCTTCTAGAAGACTCCAGGCTCCTTGTGTAAGTCCCCCACCTCAGCCCCCAGCCCCAGAAGGTGAATACGCAGTTTTCAAAACTCCCCAAAACAAACGGCCACTTTGTACCCTCACTCCTGGCAACAGGTGACTCCCAGCCCTGCACCTGCACACTTGAGGTCCCCATCGGCATTAATAGACGCATATGCAGGGGGCGGGGGCTCGAGAGGAGATCAGGGGGCTGGAGAGGACCCACTGGAGCGACCCCGGAGCCGGTGCCATCACCTACAAGCCGGGAAGTGGGTGGCACTGCCCCACGTGCCCGACTTCTCCCTCCACCTGGCACCCCCGTCCAGGCGGACTTATCCAGCACAGCTCACTCTTGCGGGGCCTGACTGGGGAGGGAGGCCTGGGGCGTGGGCGCAGGCCTGCCACTCACCTGCCGTGTTTGTGCGTGACCCCCACCCGCGACCTAGCTGCTCTCAGAGGCCGTGCTCCTTCTCTCCCTGGGCAATCTCACTCCCCTTCTTTTTAAAAAATTTTTAATTAATTTATTTAATTGGAGGCTAATTACTTACACTATTGTAGTGGTTTTTTGCCATGCATTGACATGAATCAGCCATGGGTGTACATGTGTTCCCCATCCTGAACCCCCCTCCCACCTGGTACATATACACAATGGAATATTACTTAGCTATTAAAAAGAATGCATTTGAATCAGTTCTAATGAGGTGGATGAAACTGGAGCCTGTTTCCAGAAAGAAAAACACCAATACAGTATATTAACGCATATATACGGAATTTAGAAAGATGGTAACAATGACCCTACACGCAAGACGGCAAGAGACGCAGATGTAAAGAACAGACTTTTGGACTCCGTGGGAGAAGGCGAGGGTGGGATGATGTGAGAGAACAGCACTGAAACATGTATATTCTCATATGTGAAACAGAGCCCAGTCCAGGTTCGATGCATGAGACAGCGCACTCAGGGCTGGTGCACTGGGATGACTCCCCTTCTTTCCTACACAGCCCCTCCTAAAAACCGAGGCCTCATTTCAGAAGTCCTCTCCACCCTCCTCCGTGAACCCCAGCCCCCTCCCTCCCCAGTCATAGCACAGCATGTAGCCGCCATTGTAAGGACGGTCTGTCTCCCCATCGGACCCGAGCTCAGCGAGAGCTCTGTTGATTCCCTGGGAGCCTGGGGCCTGGCCCCGGCACACAGAGAGCGCCCAGGGCTGTGCCCCTCCTGCCCCAGACGTGATCCCCCAGTCACCCCCACCCCAGCCAGCACTCCGCCAGTCAGAGCAGTGCATTCAGGAGTCAGTATTGGGGTCCCAGACACTGGCCCCTCGAAGTGGCCCGGCAGAGCCTCGAGCAGGCCCCCAGGGAGTCCCCGGTCCTGTGAAGGCGCCATCTGCACTGCAGGCCACTCGTGAACCCCTGAACGGAGGAATTAACTACTGCCTGTCGAAATTAGACTTCTCCCTTCCTTCGAGATGCATCTTCTTTTTATTCTTAATTAATTTTTAAAACTACGACATCAGTGCGAAGTCTAATTTATTTGACTTTTAGCATTATTTCTCTGATAAGCAATTTCATTTTTTGCTGGGCGCTCACTCGCCTCGGCACCAATTTGTCACTTCAGCTCTCGCTTTTGGGGGCTGCATCAGCCCCAGAGAGCCCCGGCTCCAGGGCCTCAGGCCCCTGCTGAGAGATGAACGCGCCCCACGGACCCATCCCAAGGGCCCTGGCCCTCCTCCCTGTCCATGGTTCCACAAGCTCATGCCTCCCTTGTCCTAGATGGACGGAGGGAGCGAGGCTGAGGTGCTGGCCTTGCAAACGCATGGAGTGCTCCTGCCTGCCTGTCTCACTGATCCTGTAAAGGCCCTTTTGAAGCAGAGCCTGTCATCCCATTTTACAGGTGAGGCCTCTGAGGCTCAAAGAGGTGTCATAACTAGGACGTGTTGGAAAAAAGGACTCCAAATCTGATGATTCTTCTGCTTCACCCTGGAACCTCAGCGGGGCTGGTGAGAAATCTCCACCTGCAGGCCTGCCGACTGAGACCCAGAGGCTGGCAGGACAGGTCCGACAGGATTCCCGATTCAGTCTGCCCCTTAGCCTTCCTCCATCTCCTGGTGAACTGGACTCTTTGTATGGGGACCTGCACCTCTCACCCTGCACTCCCCCAGAAGCCCTAACAGAGGAGCTGGCGACCCCCAGGACTCTCCCATTCGGCTGCAGCGACCGCTCACAGGGTGACCCCACGGCTCAACTCAAGCAGGCTGTGATTCTAAATAGGGGCTCACGTAGGCCTTATTGATGGGGGACATCTGAGCAAAGTCTCCCGAGAGGAGGGGAAGTGATCCACAGATTCTGGGGAAGGGCCTTCCAGGCAGAGGGAGCACCCAAACTTTGAGGCAGGAGCACGCGACGCACATTCGGGAGAAAAGCAAGCAAGCAGGGCGGTGGAGGGGGCGATGGGAAGCCGGTGCGGGCAGAGAGCAGCCACCTGGGAGGCTGAAGATCCCCTATCCAGTTACAAAGCTCAGGGGGTGCTCGAACACACTGGAATGGGATTTGAGAAGGTTCTTCTAGTCTAGTCGTAAGAACTAGGTAAATAATTATAACCGGGGAAGGCGGATGAATGACACAGCTCCATGGTGATCAGGGGCCGGCTGGACGGAAGAAGCTGGGGAATCTCGGAGGCCACGCTTGAGCCAGGAGGCCTGGGAGCCGTGTCTCCTTTCAGCCGGCCCCGTGCAGAGTGTGCCCAGAGCCCCCAAAGGCTGTGGGTGTGTGATTCCTAGGGCCGCTGTAACAAGACACCCCCAACTGGGTGTCTTAAAACAGCAGAAATTCTTCTCTCACAATTCTGGAGGTTAGATGGCCAAAGCCAGGGTGTCACGAGAGCCAGGCTCCATCCAAGACTGCATGGAACCCCTCCCAGCTCCCGGTGTAGCCGGCACTTCTCAGCCTCCCTGATTCGCAGCGGCCTCCCCCCAGCCTCTGCCTGTCTCACCCGCTTCCTCCCTGTGTCCCTGCGTCTTTGCTCGGTGCTTCTCCAGATGTACCTCCCGTCTCTCTTATCAGGACACCAGTTACCTTGGGTTAAGGTACCCCCTCTCCACCCCAGGATGACCTTGTCTTGGTTACATCTGCAGGGACTCTGTTTGCAAGAAGGTCCCATCCTGAGATGCTGGGGGTTAGACCTCGAGGTATCTTTCTGGGGGACACAGGGCCACCCACCCGAGGCCACACCTCCTAGGGACACGTAGTCTGACCTCGGTTGTGCCAGTTCCCTCTCTGGGCCCCAGGCTGTCCTCCTGTAAGACAGGGGCTGGGGTGTCATTCTTCCGGCTCTGCCTGTGTTTCTCCAGGTCCTTTTGAAGATCCGGCCCACCCTCCTCACTGCACCGCCTCTGATCTTCAGCACGAGCAAGACAGCATAGGGACAGGAGCTTAGATGACTCCCAAACTGTATCCTCGCCATAAAACAAATGTCACAAAAAGCCTTTTGATGTCACCCTAATGGAGTGCGGAAAACACCCTTCAGCTCCCCTCCTTCGCGCTTTTAATTTCATCCTTTTTGCTATTTTTCCTTCTCCTTTAAAGCCTGTGTTTGCTTTCATGTTCCACGTTATTTATTTAGTTGCTTGTCAATTAGTGTCTATTCTCTGAGCAACAAGCACATTAGCAGCTGCAGAGATTAGAATTAAAATTTGCAACCCAGTTGGTGCTACCAAAGCCATGCCTTCCCGCCTGAGAAAACAGCACCTCTTTGTCATTTCAAAAGATGACCTTCCTCTCCTTCTCCCTGTTCCCGGCTCCTGATTTAATTCCAACTGACTCCTCCACGGTCCTGCCCAGACGTGATGGCTTTGAGATGGAACTTTTTCAAATGCACAAAGGAAGATGCAGGCTCCTCTTAACAGCACCTTTGATGGCGGTTAGTGTAAAGCAGGAGTCGCTGGATTTGAGGAACAGGCTCTGATCGCCTGTCAGGGGTTCTGACTCAGCCAGCCCAACGCGCCACGCCTGCTTCATGCAGCTCAGCCAACATTCGAACCACGGCAGTGTGACCTGGTCCAGCTCCCTGATCCCCTGGCTTATGCGACCCTGCGCAAGTGAATTAATCTCCCAGATTCATTTCCTCCTCTGCAAAATGGGGGGGGGGGGGTGTTAAAACCAACTACATATAGAGGTAAGAACTGAGACTGCATGTGTAGATGCGGAAGTGTGACTCGCTCAGGTGCGTCTGACTCTCGCAAGCCCAAGGGCTGTAGCCCATCAGGCTCCTCTGTCCATGCGCTTCTCCAGGCGAGAATACTGGGGTGGGGAGCCATGCCCTGCGTCCTTCTCCAGGGGATCTTCTTGACACGGGGATCTAATCCAGGTCTCCCCCACTGCAGGCGGGTTCTTTCCCGTCTGAGCCACTCGGGAAGGGTAGAGATTTGCAAAGTGAGCTTCAGCATCTATTTCTTCCAATGAATCTGAGGAGTTAATCACATGGCCAGGAGGGCTTTGGTGAAGGGAGACGCCCAGGGCAAAGTCAGGCAAACCTCCCCCAGGGGTCTGACCACTGCGCACCTCAATGCTGCACACAGAGGTGGAGGGCCCACGCTCGAGACCCCAGCCTAAGACAGGAGGCTTCAGAGCCCAGCAACAAGGCCGAAAACCAGGCAGCTGGGAAGCTGCACTGCTCCCCTTCTCTGCTGCCAGAGAACTGCGTCAGGGCAAGGCAGGAATTGAGGCGACTTCTGCACCTTCTCAGTGAGCTCAGCAAACGCCTGATTCCATGGCCCGCACATTTCTCTGCCCTCATAATCCTGGGAGTGGGAGACCCCCTTGGCAGCTCCAGTGGAAAGGCGTGACAAGGCGGCTGTGTGCGACCCTCTCTGGGTCACACTGCAGCGTGTCTGCCTGGGGCTGGCGGCCTGGCACGGCCAGACTCCCAGGGGCCCGAGGGTGGGCCTCCCAGGGACCCCCGTCAGTGAGGGGTTCCGGCTCCCACTGACCCTGCTGTGTGACCTGGGGCTGTTCCTCTCCCCTCTCTGAATGACTTGAATACAGAATAAAAGATGAAGCTTAATCCACAGGACTGTTGCTGGGGGACTTAAAGGGGACAGAAGATGCTTAAAACACCTCAAACAGGGAGGCTTGGGCAGACAAGGCTGACGACGACAGAACGATGGTGATCACGACGGGACGTGCTGAGGAAGAAGGGCAAAGGCTGCCATCCAGCACGCAGCAGCAAGACGCAGGTGGCTCCTTCCCACCCCCACGTCCTGGGCACGTGGGGAAGACAGAGAGTGGGACCAAAGGCGGGGCCCAGGCCTCCAGGCTTGGTGGCCAGTGATGCTGTGAAAACCTGAGCCACATCACGCTCTCCTCCACCCGAGCCTGCGCCCTGTGCCCAGCTCATCCTCTGAGTTCATGTCCTGCCATCGCCCCCCGACCCGAGGCCCCCTCACTGCTCCCTGGGCACCTCTGGGCACCTTCAGGTCTTCGCCCCAGAGCTGCCACCCCAGCCGGCATGGGACACCCTTGCCCCAAGACGCGCTCCCTCCCCCTCCAGCCTTGCTCAGACTCTCTCCATGAGCCCCCTGCCCCGTCCCGCTCTGCCGCCCCCTCCCTCTGAGATGGAGCACGGTCACCCCGGGACACGGGGGCGGCTTTGCTCACTCATCTGTGCCATTTCCTCACTGCTAGCATCTAAGCAGGGGTCGTGGTTTTGTCCACCATGTGTCCCAAGGGCACAGAAGGGGGCCTGCTGCCTAGAAGGAGCTCTGAGTATCTGTGAAAGGGTGATAACCACAGGGACCGGGGGCCGCCTTTAGGGGTTCCTGCATCTCCCTGCAGACACACGGCCGCTCAGCCTCTGTGGCTGGGCGCGCCATCAGGATACCTAGCAGAGCCCCGTGACTCTGAGCACCGCAGATGAGAAGGCGGCCGATCCCAGCTGCGCCCAGCTTGGGCTGTGAGCTCAGCGAGCACTGCTTCCCCATCTGGACCAGAGAAGGCACGGGCTGCTGGCTTTAGGGGGTCCCCTGGAGCGCCAGTGCTGTGCGGAGTGGCCGCAGGGAAGTGGGCGCCAAACGGCCAGGACCCTGGGAAGCCTGCTTCGGCTTCCCACGGGGCTGACTCCTCCCTCTGCTTGTATGTAAGATTCTTTCAGAAGAAAGGGTTCCAGTCCCTGCAGGGGTCTGGGGGGGACCACAAGCAGTTAGCAGGCCTGGACCTTGAATGGACCGCCTCACCCCTCAAAGGTTCACTTCTCCATCTGTCTAAAGTCGGGTTGGACCGAAGGGCCTCAAAGTGCCCTCTGATTTCACACCGGCAGAACCATCATGAAGGAAGCGTGGGAACTGGGTGGAGGAGGACAGTTATCACCACGCTATATAACACTCTAATGGCGGGATCTTTTATGTTAGAACTGAGACGTTACGGAGCACAGTTCCATCAAATGAATATAATAGACTTGTTTTATATTACAATGCACACTGTAATTACACATTTCAATAATTCCTTCAATGCATTACATAGAAGCGTTCTGAAGTAATGGAGTCCTGGGACCATATATAATAACTTGCCTAAGGGGAGGACGCGGCAGGTGGTGATGGGGTGGCGAAGAGGTCTCCCAGCTGGCAGGGACAACCACCGTCTCCCCAGCCCAGGGCCATTCAGCTCAGACCCCGCTTTCCAGAGGCTCTTCGGAGGAGGCCCTTTGTCCCAGCACCTGCCCAGGGAGGCAGCAATCCCTTCTCCGACATCCCCAATGGCACTTCTGCAATCACACCTCCAGGGACCAGAGCTCCTCCCAAGGCTACCTACTGGTGGGTCCGGTCATTAAGAAATTGCTCCACTGCCTGCACATAGCACGGGGCCTCTATGATTGTACCCATGCTATTTAAAGCATCGTGGGGACGCCCGGGGGTCCAGTGGTTAAGAATCCGCCTTGCAGTGCCGGGGATGCAGTTTGAACCTTGAGCGGGGCAAGTTATCCTGCATTATCCAGGCGGGACATGCTAATTACACAAGTCCTTAGAAGAGAAGGACTTTGGTCCGGGAGCTAGGATCCCAGGTGCCTCAGAGCAACCAAGCCTGAGATACAAACCTAAGACGGAGCACCGCCAGCAGAGAGGCCCGATGCAGCCGCGTAGACGCGTGTTCGTTTAATGTAATGGACTCCCACTGCTGCTGTCACCCCCAGCAGCGGCTCAGCTCTGCTATCTTGCAGCTCTGTAGGTCGGAACCTGACGCGGATCCCACTGAGCTAAAATCAAGGAGCGGCAGACGGTGCTCCTTTCTGGAGTTCCTGGGAGGGCATCCACCTCCTGCCTTTTCTGGCTCCTCCAAGTCACCTGCACTCCAGGACCCCTGGCGCCTTCCCTGTCTTCAAAGCCAGCCCCTCCCTCTCTGAGTCTTTTTCTGTTGTCTCTCTGACCCCGTGGCTGCGGAAAAGTCCTTCTCTTTTAAGGACTTGTGTAGTTAGCATGTCCCACCTGGATAATGCAGGATAACTTGCCCCGCTCAAGGCTTTTATCATTAGCACATCTGTAAACTCCCCTTTGCTGTGTTAATATTCACAGGTTCAGGGATTAGAGATTAAACATCTCTGAGGGACACAGTTCTGCCTACCAGGGGCCTTCTTTTTTTATTACAATACCAAACAGACTGTGAATTCCTGTTAAACGACGCAATGGTTTATAGGCCTGTGACAACGTGTGTGTGCCATGTAACACACACATGCCTGATGAATGGAGAACAAATGGTCAGAGCATCGGCGATACAATCCACTGTGTCAACATCCCTCCAAAAGCAAGTCACGGGAAGCGACCACAAGGCGCTCGGAGCAGTGCAGCAGGCCACGGGCGGTGAGACCATTCACCTCCTTCGTCTCTATTAAGGCAGCCAAGGTACCGGTAGCATTTGGGATCCCTTCTTTGGCCTCTGTTAACTTAACTGTTGTAGCCAGTTAAATCCTGTCTGTCTCCAGTTCCCAGGGGAAATATGATCATGCCCATTTTATAGGGGGATAAACTGAGGCTTAAAGCATGGAGGCCCAGAGATGACCCCTGAGATGCGTCTTTAAGGATAAGTGTGTCAGGCTGAGGATGGGGGAGACACATGTGCAAAGTCCAGGGCTGCAGAGAACAGGAGGTACCTTCAGGGCCTATGATAAGTGCAGCAAGTCTGGGTGGGGGTAGGGGCACTGTCCAGAGACACGGGGGCTGGGCATGTCCCTGGTGATCCAGTGGCTAAGGCCGCACCCGTGCAGGGAGCCCGCAGTCCCTGTCAGGGAACGAGACCCCAGAGCCGCACCCATGCAGGGAACCTGCAGTCCCTGTCAGGGAAATAGACCCCACCGGCCGCACCCGTGCAGGGAGCCCAGAGTCCCTGTCAGGGAACTGGACCCCACAGGCCGCACCCATGCAGGGAGCCCAGAGTCCCTGTCAGGGAACTGGACCCCACAGGCCGCACCAGTGCAGGGAGCCCGCAGTCCGTCAGGGAACTAGATCCCACGTGCCGCAACCGAGAGTTTGCACGCTGCAAGGAAGATCCCGCAGCCACAGCACAGCCACATAAATAAATAAATCTCTTTTAAAAATACGAGGCTGAAGAGGGAAGGTTGGGGTCCGACCAGGGAGGGCTTGCATGCCAAGGAGGAAGGGTCACACTGTCCCCAGAGGTGGTGTGCCAGCTGGGAGTGAGATGAGGAGGCTTGTGATGGACAAGCTCACCCTGGCTGGGTGCAGAGGCAGGAGGAGACAGTGGCAGGAGGCAGGGGACCCTGTGAGGACCAGGTCAGCAGGGAGGAGGCGGGTGCGGAGGAGGGCAGGGTGGAGAGGGGTCAAGAAAGGAAGCAGGGCGGGCTGGGCTGGTGAGAGGCAGGAGTCCCCTGGGCAGACTGCGGTTCCAGGGGGTAGAGGGGGCCGATCTCAGACAGGGAGCCTGCAGGGGAGGAGGAGATGAGAAATGGAGGCGGGCAGAGGCCAAACCCTCCTGTGAGGGTCACAGGGCCGGATCCCTCATCCTTCCCACAGCCGTGTGGCCCTGCTTCCCAGGGGATGGCAGCTGGGTCAGCCAGTCACTCCAGGACAACACCCAGAGCGAGCAGATGAAACCAGAGTCCCAGCAGGTCCCGGAGGGGGGGTCCTCCGGGGGGTCTCGAGTCCCGGCAGGTCCCGGAGGGGGGCCCCTCTGGGGGGTCTCCTCCCCACTGCTTCCACACCAGGCCTCCTGCGGCCGCAACAACTAGAGGGCAGGATTCTGGGCCCCCACAACCACGGCTCGCTCACTCACCTGGAGATGAACTGAGCCCCAGCCCAGCCCACGCCCTCTCTCAGCCTTCATCTTCCTGTCCCTTCCCTCGTCCCTGGGCTTTCTCCTCCTCTCCTTGGAATAATCACCACCAGTGCCCCCAAGGCCCAGATTAAAAGGCCCCACCTTCGAGTGCCCACGTTCCGCTGTGCCCAGGGCTGCCCAAGCCAGCGGGTGAGGGGCCAGTGCCCGCATCACCGCTGTCCAGTCGCTCACACCTTCATGCCTGACATCCTGGCTTCCCGGCTCCACCGCAGGTCACCCCGGGGCTCGGTGCCTTTGCACGGACTGATTCCTCCTCCTGAAGTGTCCCCACCCCCCGTAACACGCCGTCCACCTTGAAGGAGGGTGTGAACACCCTCCCATGCTGTGCCCCCTCCATGAACGGGGCCATACCCCCTGGGCGAAGGTGGGTGCTGGAAGATGGTGGATTTGATAAAAATAAGTGTCTCTGGAGCCCTTCCTAGGCCGAGTATCCACTCCACCCACCGTGAGAAATGGTCTTGCCTGCGGGTCGGCTCTTTTAAAAAGACACTTGAGGGAGAAGAGTGGGAGAACCTGAATTCCCAGAGACACCAGTGTCATCAAAATAAAGTGACCCTTGCAGAGAGAACTGGGGTGAGATGGAAGCCAGAATAATAGTGTGCCCATTTTGCAGAGAAGAAAACTGAGGCTTCAAGAGAATAACGAAAAAAAGAAAACACACACACACACTCGGGCTCCCAGCCATCGGTTTCTGCAGCCATGGAGCCTCAGGACCCGGCTCCCCGTCTGTGACCCCTGGCCCTGCTGGAGTGAGTCAGGACGGCCCTTCTCCTTCTTCCCTCCAGCCGACCATCACCACCGTCTGGCGCCACAGAGGAGCTGGGGCCACTTGCTGTTTGGTTTGTTATGAGAAAACTAGCGCTAATACAAACATAGGCTCTTTCAAAAGCTGAAAACCTGCAATTAAGCTCTCCTGTGAATGGCTGTTAACGACCACGGCGATGCCGGCGTTCGAGACAGGACTGGAGGGTGGCCGGTAACCACGGGGTGGATTATTAACAGCATGGTCCGGCAGGAGAGGGGCTCCCCAGGCCGTGCTGCCCTCTGGGGTAAGGTGGGGGCAGCCGCTTCCCCAAGACTGGGTCAAAATGAATGCGCGTAGAGCTCTGGGAAACCTGAATGGAAGTGGGGGCTGGAGGCGGCTCCAGCGTCTCCCGTTCAGGATGGAGAGACTGAGGCCAAGCTGTGGACAAGACTGGGCCTTGACGTGGCGGAACCACCTGCACCCTGCCAGGGGGCGACAACCCACCCCCCGCGCCTCCTCGCTCTTACCGTACTGAACTGTGCTCTCGGGCAGCGTGGCGGGGGAGGCCGGGGCCCTGCAACCTCCAGGGCTCCGTGTGAATCCAGCCCCGCGGCCGACTGGCCATGGGACCTGGGCAGGTCACTGTGTGACCCAGTCGGTCCTTCCCCCAAGAAAGGCAGCATCTCTCCCATGAGGCTTCATGTGACCACCTGTGACTGCGTTACGCTGCCCGCCCGGGCCACGGGACCTCCTGAACAAGCCCTCCCTACTGGCCTTGTTATTAATCCTTGTCTGTCCTTCCCACCAGTCTGAGTCCTTCCAGGAGGAGGTGTGAGAAGCCGTGGGAGTGTCTGGTGACTGAACGTGTTTGCTGGCCTGTGGCTGGCACTGGGGGCTGGAGTGGTGAGGAAATATCACACGCGTTCTGCACCTTCACGGCCTCCCAGCTAGGGATGGGGGAGACAGAATCCCCCCAAAATCACACTCACCATCCAAAGCCACAAGCACGGCCAGTGCCAGCGACAGGCCTCCTCACGTGGGCTGGTGCACAGGAGGGGCTCCTGGTGAGAAAGGACCCTCTGAGCAGGCTCTGAGGCCACCAGCCAGAGAGACAGAAGCAGCTAGCGCGGTGGATGGGAGCCTGTGGGCAGGGGACAGCATGTGCCAAGGTCCTGTGGCTGAGCAGCAGGAAGCCCTGTGAAGCTGAAGCGTGGGAGCTGAGAGTCAGGCAGGCGGCTGCCGTTCGGGAAGCGGACTCAGCACACCCAGGCCGCGAGGGACGCTGCCACAAAGGGCAGCCTGCAGCGTTTCACACCGGGAAGACAACAGGGTCACCTCCGCATTCCAAAGCCAGGTCTAGCTCCGGTGTGGGTGCACGCGGGGAGGCTGGCTGGGAAGCTACTGTAGCGTGCGGTCCAGGGCACAGAGGAGGGTTCCAAGTGGCCCGTCTGGAAGTGAGTGAGGAGCGGCCTTGGGAGGCAGCGCGGATGGAGAGGCTGGGGGCGCGGGTGGGACAGGTCACGGAGGGCGGGGAGCGCAAGGCGCCCAGGCCGCCTCCAGCACACGCCGCCAGCCGGGGCAGAACCTTCAGGAAGAAGGAACAGGCAAACCCCAGCCACCTGGCCGAGGTCCGGGCAGGCCTCACAGCTGGCCGTTACAAACCTTTACCCTTCCCCGCCGTCACCTGGCAGGTGAGGGGACGGAAGCAGGTTCTATGAGGAGCCCCGGAGGCCACAGCAGGACCTCGGGCCTCTGGGGCCCCAGGCAGGCCCACCCCGCCTGGCGCCCAGCAGAGCGAGCTGGGGAGGCCCCATCTGCGGCAAGAGGCAAACACGCCCGGGCCCCAGGGCAGCGTCCCGGGCTTCTCTGGGGACAGGACGAGTCACTGTGGTGACTGAATTTTTCAGTTAAGGCTTAAAATACAGCCAAGATTGAAGAGGCGATTTGGCAGGGTTGGGAGCCCCCAGGCAGGTTTCCCTGCCTCCATCGTTCGGGGGCCTTATTAACAAGATCACTCTTTCTCCCGTGCACAGCCCCGTTCACAAGCAGGTCTCGGGGCCGCTGGGTCAGAGGAATTCAATTGTGCGTCTCTGGGGCCCGGCTCTGGCCAGCCAGAGATGGCTTCTTGGAAAGGGCAGAGGGAGAGGACACTACTCGGGCCCTGACGTTGGGGAGGGCTGCAGGTTTTTGGAGGAGCTGGCATTCTGGGGAGACAGGGTCTAGTCCAGAGATCAGGACCGTTTGGGGAGCGGGTCTCAACAGACCCAGGCCCAAGTTCCGGCTCCGGCACTCGTCCGGTGATGCCCCCATTTCCTCGCCTGTAAAACGGGCAGGTGGTGCGGATGAAAAGAGACGATGCCCAGTGTGGCTACTGCTCATCAGGCGGGCGCCAGCCTGGGGGCGAGCAGGGCCCGCGGGCAGCGCTGGGTCCCGGCCCCTCCTCTCTGTGTTTGCTCCCTGCAGGTGCGTCTCTCAGGAGCAGCTCCTCAGCCACACGTGCTGATTCCTTGCCCCGAGCGGGGAAACGGATGCCTGTCTTGAGAAGGCTTCACAGCTTCCTGAATCCAGCTGCTGGTAAAATGAACTCGCCAGGGACAAGGGAGCTTTTCCCGCAGTCCAAATCATCCCTACTTGCCGAGGATGTTCTTGGCCCAAATCCAGTCCAAGCTCATGGGGCTTCTCCTCCACCTCCCTGGGGAGGCAGGGCAGGCCTTCACTAGCCCAAGGATTCTCAACTGGGGGATAAAAAGATGCTTTGCTTTGGATTACTGTGCTCCTCAGAAGCTGTGGGCGACCGAAGCCAATGGCCAGCTGGGCTCCCAGAGGCCCCTGCTCTCAGGCGCCCGGTGTGTGCCACCCAAAGGGTTGGGGACAGACCGCGACCTCCACTCACGGACTTTCCAGAAAGCTCCCACAGGCTGAGCACCAGCCACGTGCCAGGCCACATGCTCAGAACTCGCGATGAGCAGGCACTGATTGTTGCCCTGTGTTTCTATCTGAATCTGAGG